>ML808894.1:88368-113709 GCA_009831015.1 Picea engelmannii
TTAACCAAAATCCCTCATCAATTTCATCATCCAAATATTATTTGTAACTCTATAATAGACCTGGTGTATATTATCACACACCTTCGAACCTTCCTTAACTTTAACAACAAGAGACTAGCATTTTCATCAAACTTTTCTTTAGTTTCACATGACTAGTTTTGGATTAGTCAACAACCCTAACTTGAAATAATCATAAATTTGTACCTGCAATGAATAAGTATATGAAACTGATACACAATGTTCATCAGTTTGATTTATGCAATTTATCCAGGTTTCACTACTTGTAACCTCTCAGAAAAGGAGTTATAGCAAAAATGACATACCTTGCTGAATTCTAGCTTATTCTAGAGAGCGACCTTGTAGAGCGTGTCCCACCCGAAATATTTGTTGAATCAATCTAAAACTATTACACAACATACTAAATAGTTAATCTAACCAACACATTTGGTCTTACTAAATTTGGATATGTTATGAATACGTTATTACGTTTTTACCCGAAACACCTGTTTTAGACTAGTTCCAGGACTAGCCACAAACCCTATTTTCCACGGAGTATAACTCCAAAAATACAATGACCCACAAGCTGAATTGATTACCACATATACTTGGATATATTTCCTCAATGGCATAGAAATTTCACGGTCGGAATCATTCTAGAAATAATTTTATTGTGAAAATGGTGAGATGACTTGTAAATAACATACCTTAGAAAGCACCATCAAAAGAATTTATCCTTCCTTGCATTCTGCCCTTCTTTTCTTCACCTTCCCTCAGAAATTCAGCTTAGATATACTTGTTTACCTCAGACACCTATATATATTCAATATTCTCAAGTGTTTTGTAAAATTAGAGAGCCTTGCCTCTTATTTATACTCTCCAAGTAGCTTCCTTAAAAATATCTTCTAGGTCACTTTGCCCACTTTCCTTATTTTAGGGTTAACCACTTCTAATTTCTCCATTAAATTTATTATTTAAATAATTTATTTTGTATTCAATTTGAATTATAGTACACTCATCACTTCACTTTATTATTTTCCTTCTAAAATCTCTTAAATCACTTTGACTACTTTGACCTTTTGGGGCTTCAAGCCAACATATGAGGGTCCTCCAACTTCATAAGGCCATAACTCTCAAACCGTGAGGAGTTATGTGACATTCCACATACCACCAGAAATGGAATGGCATGTACTAGCCATCTAGAATAGTATTACCTACATATATATAAAAAATAATACCATTATCCATCAAACAAACTTGGGTCCATTCCCCAAACCTGGGTTCTCCAACTTCACATGGCCATAACTCTCTAACCGTGAGGAATTATGTGACGTTCCACATACCACCGGAAATGGAATGAAATGTACTATCCATATATAATAGTCTTATCTTAAAATATATTAAAACTCATACCATTATACATGAAACAACCTTTGGTCCATTACCCAAACCTTTGTGCTATTGGAATTCACTACCATACTTTCTTCAAGGGTTGACATCAATGACAACCAAACTTAATAAAAAAATCTCCCCATTTGGCATTGATGGCAACAATATGATGCAATACTGAAATTATATCACTCATTCTCACCTTGGAAACATGCCTTTGTCCTCTGCAACTGATAAATCCGCTCCCCCTAGAACCATGCCTCTGTCCTCTGCATCTGATAAATCTCTCCCCCTTTGTCATCAATGGAAAAGGTATATTTCCATTTGGGGCTGCTCCCCCTAACTGAACTGTCCTCTTATGGTGCTTCCTCGTGTAAATATAAGACATATAAGATAAGCATTCAAAAAACATTCATTTTGGAGTAGAAATAACTCCAAGTCTTTGGCAAAGATATTCAAAGGATTCCCATGGAAGTGGTTTTGTAAAGATGTCTGCCATTTGTTCTTTTGTGCCCACATACTCAACTCTGATATTATTTTCTACAATATGCTCTCGTAGAAAGTGATACTTGATTGGAATGTTCTTCGTCTTGTAGTGCATCATGAGGTTCTTCTTGATACTGATGGCACTTGTATTATCACAATATATTGGAATGGGCTCATCATAATCAACCTGTATATCCGTCAGAGTTTGTTTCATCCAAAGAACCTATGTACAACATGATGCTACTGTAATATACTCTACCTCGGCTGTAGATAAAGATACTAATGATTGTTTCTTGCTTAGCCATGATACCAAACACTCACCTAAGTAGAACGCTGCTCCACTGGTGCTTCATGGGTCATCAATACAACCTGCCCAATCTGCATATGTGTAGGCAATAAGTAATAGATATTTTCCTTTTGGATACCATAATCCAAACTCTTTTGTTCCTTTGAGATATCTAAAAATCCTCTTTACTGCTAATACATGTGATTCCTTTGGTGTTGCTTGAAATCATGCCACCTGTCCAACTTCCTGCATTACATTTGGTCTAGATGATGTCACATATAGTAGGATGCCAATCATTGACCTGTATTGCCTTTGATCTGTAGACTTCAAATCATTATCTTTTCTCAACTTGCAACTGGTTTTCATGGGAGTGATAACTGGTTTGCAATCTTCCATTCCAAACCTGTTTATCATTTCTCTGATATACTTGGTTTGAGAAATAAAAATTCATCAGTTGATTTGACGTATCTGAAGTCCCAGAAAGAAAGATAGTTCTCCAAGTAACGACATTTCAAATTCATTCTACATATCTTTTGCAAATTTCTGGCTTAACTTGTCATCATCACTACCAAAAATAATATCATCAACATAAACTTCAACTAATAAAATATTACCTTGACTTACCTTGATGTAGAGGTTGTTGTCTGCACTTCCTTTTCTGAACCATGCTTGATGTAGATATTTATCCATTCTAGAGTACCATGCTCTAGGATCCTGTTTTATACCATACAAGACCTTCTTTAATTTTCACACATAGACTGCATTCTCTGACAACTGAAATCCTTCTGGTTGTTCAATGTAGACTTCTTCTTCAAGTTCCCCATTCAAAAAAGATGATTTTACATCCATTTGATATACTTTAATATTTTTGGAGCATGCATAAGCTAAAAGTAAACAAATTGCTTCCATTCTAGAAACTAGGGAAAATGTCTCTTCAAAGTCAATTCCTTCAATCTGTGCATATCCTTTACATACCAATCTATCTTTGTTCCTTGTAACTTGTCCATCTTTATTCAATTTATTTCTGAAAACACATTTTCCGTCGATCACATTCTTATTCTTTGGTCTTGGAACCAATTCCGAAGTGTCATTTTTCTCTATTTGATCCAATTCTTCATTGATGGCCTTATTCCAAAATTCATCCTTGTTGGCTTCTTCAAAACAATTTGGTTCAATTGTAGATAAGAGTGCTAGGTGTGTTTGTTCTGGTGAACGGATTTTTCTTCTAGTCTCAACTCTTGCATCTTTGTTTCCAATAATCTGATCTGAAGGATGATTCTTTTGTACTCATCTGCTAGGTGTCTTTGGAGATACTTGCTAAACTTTCTCTTTTGTTTCTGTCGGATACTCTTCATCTTCCTCTTCTACTTCTTTTTCATCTTCTACTTCTTCTTCGAAAAGTTGTTCCATTGATTTATTTTCTTCTTCCTTTGATTCTGGTCCGCATGTTTCATCAATTGTTACGTTGATGCTTTCCACAACTTTGTTCAATCTTAGATTGTAACACTTGTATGCTTTCCTTGTACTTGAGTAACCAACAAGTACTCCTTTTTCCACATGAGATTCAAAATTTCCCATTCTTCTTTCTTCTCTTTTGATGTAGCATTTGCTTCCAAAAACTCTGAAGTGATTCACATTTTCCAATCGCCCTTTCCATAGCTCGTAGGGAGTTTTTTCAGTGTTGTTTCTAAGCATTACTCTGTTTTGAATGTGAAATGCTATATGCACTGCCTTTGTCCAAAATATATCTGTCAATTTGGAATCCATTATCATTGTTCGAGCCATTTCCTGTACTGTGATGTTCTTTGTTTCAACAACTCCATTCTGTTGAGGTGTCCTAGCAATGAAGAATTGTCTTTTTATTCCATGACTGCTATAGCATTCCATAAATTCCTTTGAAGTGAAATATCCTCCATTATCAGATCTCAAGCATTTGATTCTTGAATCCATCTCATTTTCAACCATTTCCTTGTAGATCTTGAATTTTTCAAAAGTGTCCGACTTGTTCTTGAGAAAGCAAACTGCAGTGATTCTTGTATAATCATCAACTAATAACATAAATTATCTCTCACCTTTTAAGCCCTTTGTTGTAGTTGGTCCAACTAGATCAGTATGCACAATTTCCAGTGGTCTTGTTGTTGAATATTCCTTTGATTTGAACTTGGTCTTTGTTTGCTTTCCTTGTTGACAATGCTTGCATAAAGTGTTGGTTGGTTTCGTGATCTGGGGAATTTCTCTGACTACTTATCTTTTGCTAAATTTGACAAGGTTATCAAAATGCATGTGACCCATTCTTCTGTGCCATAGCCAACTTTCATCTTCCTTTCCCAGACAACACTTTTCATTTCCAATTTCACTTAACACATATATGTTATTTGAAGTTATTGCAACTGTATCGACCAATTTGCCTGAACCTTCTCTTCTTATCTCACACTTTTGTGAATCAAAAGTAACTTTATGACCTTGGTCACACATTTGACTCACACTTAGAAGATTATGCTTCATATCTTATACGAGTAGAATATTTTCTTCCTTTTCATTCTTGTTCCCAATTCGGACTGTGCCTTCTCCAATGATTTTGGCTGAATTATCATTTCCTAAGGAGAATGATCCATTTCTTTCCTTTCGTAATGTAAGAAATTTGTCTCTATCACTTGTCATGTGTTTTGAACACCCACTATCAACATACCAACCATGTTTCTTCTGCTTAGCTTGTCGAGCGATTGTGCATTCCTCATTGCTATACTGATCTTGCTTTCTTATCCATGTCATTTTCTGAGGTTCCTGTCTGTGACTGTTGTTATTCTGTTGAGGTTCTTTAGGAGGGACTGTCATTTTGCAATATTTGGCCACGTATCCAAAATTGTTACATTTGTAACATTTCACTTAAGTGCTCAAGGATTCAAACATGTTGTAACTTCTTCTCTGTGTTTCTCTAGGTTTTCTTGAATAACCCCTTTGTGTATGACTCTCAAAGTTGTTATTGTTCCTGTTGTTAGCTCTGCAATTCACAACTTTATGTCCAAAATTATTACATGCATAACATAAACCAAAAAATATAGTTTGATACCTGGGAGTTGAAGATCTTCTAAAAGGTGATGCTCTTATGAATCATTCTTCTTCTTGAGGCCTATTTTTTTGTTGTTGATTCTGAAATCTGAATCTTCTCAGTGGAGGAGTGTCCCTGTAATCTTCCTATCCCCTTTGATTGTTTCTGCATAGATTTTTGGATTTGTTTCTTGCTCTGTTTTTTTGGAGATTTCTCCCTTTTCTATCTGATTGTATCCAAGTCCGGACTTGTCAAGATGAGATTTTTGGCTTCTGATAATGTCATCCAGAACTTTTGAGCTATTCTGCATATTTTTCTTTTGAATATCCTTTCTTAGTGTGACAATCTTTGCTTCCAAGTTTCCAATGATCTTGTCCTTTTCTTCTAGCTATTCTTTGAGTGCTTCTTCAATTCTTTTATCTTCTTCTATTTGAACCTTCAATTTTGTGGTCATTTGTTCTAGTTCTCGAGTGTCATTTTTCTTGTTTAGTTCTTCTTGTAGTTTCTTCTTTTCTCTTTTGATAACTTCTATGGAACACATTAATTCTTCTCGATAGTCAGCTTCTGCCTCTTCAATTTCTTATTTGACTCCTTCATATCCTTCTTCGACTTCTTCATATTTTTCTTCGGAGTCTTCTTTCTCATAATATTTTATTGCCATGAATAGAACTCTTCCTGTCTCACTGTCACTAACTTCATCTTCATCTGATGATGAGATGTCTTCTTTGATGTATAGGATTTTCTTGAAATATTTCTTTGTAGTTCTTTTGCCTTTATATTTGTGGTTTCCTTTTGAGTAACCTTCATCATTTCTCTTTTTCTTATGATGACATTTGTTAGAAAAATGACCAATACCATCATAATTAAAACAAATTAAAGGAAGCTTACCTCTATACCTACCGTTGGTTCCTTTGTTTAGTCTTTTGACGAAGTTGGCCACTTCTTCATCATCTTCCAAGACATCGTTGCTGCTGCTATATTCTTCTTGTTCCTTTTTCTTTTACTTTGATCTTTTGGATGCTTTGAAGGCTTCTTCTTTTACATATGGATTTTCCTGTTCATTTCTCATTTCATATGCTATGAAGATTCCATGCAGTTCGTCCATGCTTATTGAGTTTAGATATGATCTTTCTTCTAATGTTGATATCTTAGGGTTGAATCTCATAGGAAGAGATCTTAGTACCTTTTGAACAATTACAGATTCTTTGATTTCTTCTCCCATTCCTTTAATTGAATTTACTGTTTCATTGACTCATAAGAAGTAGGTTGTGATATCTTCATCTTCCTTCATTTTTAGTTGTTTGAATTGACCTCTGTAAGTTTGAATCTTTGTTGCTTTGACTTTTGTATCTCCTTCATAAATATTTTGAAGCTTGTCCCAAATCTCTTTAGCAGATTTACAGTGTGCAACTTTGGTGAATACAATATTACTAAGACCATTCAAAAGTGCATTTGTGGCTTTGGAATTATTCTCACCGAGTTTTACCACTTTGTCATTTGTTGGTGGAATTGTTGGTGTTTTGTATCCATCTACAATTGATTTCCAAACTTGAAATCCCTTTGCCTGTATATATGTCTTCATCCTTATGCTCCAAAAAACATACTTATTTCCATCAAACTGTTGTATTCTATTTTTATATAAGTTGGTACTCTCCATGATCTACCTTTCAATGGTTAAACTGATTTTTGAAGGAACCTGCTCTGATACCAATTGTTGGATTACTNATCAGTAATAGCGTAATTATAATCATTTTTTTTCCAAATAATCCAAGTGTTATATCAATGTAGAATTATTATCCAATAATGAGAAATAGGAAATGAACAATCACACACATACACAATACACCAGTGTTTTACGTGGAAACCCAAATCGAGAGAAAACCACTAAATGTTTTTTCTTATATGTCTTGAAGAATTACATTCATTGGAAGCACCAAATTCCTTTGTTTTCCAGCTGCAACTAGAAGGAGGCTCCAACCCCCTAGTTTCGCATGCTACAAATTGAGGGAAGCTCCAACTCTCCAATTCTCTGGATACAACCAGAAGGAGGCTACAACCCCCTATGTTCTTCGGCTACAACTGGAAGGTGGCTACAACCACCTTCCCTTTCCCCGTCCAACCACCCTGAAGTAGAAGTAAAATGATGGAACCACTATCACACTATCACTGTGAGATATACCGCTGTAAACCTGAACCATGCATAAACCTATACCTCAACATGTAATCAACCTGTACCAAGAACAAGTGCATCAACCATGCACCAACCTGTACCTTAAACAAGTGCATCAACCATGCACCAACCTGTACCAAACAATCTGTAATCAACCTGTACCATAAAAAATGCATCCAACCATGTACCAAGTATGTACCAATCATGTGTCAACTACTCATCAACTATGACTCATCATTATGTACCGACATCATCAACTATACACCTCATGTATGTGCCAACTCATCAACTACTTGTCTCAACCATGTACCCAACATGTACCTTAACCAAAATCCCTCATCAATTTCATCATCCAAATATGATTTGTAACTCTGTAATAGAACTGGTGTATATTATCACATACCTGCAAACCTTTCTTAACTTTAACAACAAGAGACAAGCATTTTCATCAAACTTTTATTTAGTCTCACATGACTAGTTTTGGATTAGTCAACAACCCTAACTTGAAATAATCATAACTTTGTACCTGTAATGAATAAATATATGAAATTGATACATAATGTTCTTCAATGTGTTTTGTGCAATTCCTCTAGGTTTCACTACTTGTAACCTCTCAAAAAAGGAGTTATAGCAAAAATGACATACCTTGTTGAATTCTGTCTTATTCTAGAGAGTGACCTTGTAGAGAGTGCCCCACACGGAATATTTGTTGAATCAATATGAAACTATTACACAACATACTAAATATGGTAATATGACCAAAACATTTGGTCTTACTTAATTTGGATCTGTTATGAATAAGTTATGACGTTTTTACCTGAAACACCTGTTTTAGATTGGTTTCAGGACTAGCCACAAACCCTATTTTCCACGGAGTATAAATCCAAAAATACAATGACCCAAAAGATAAATTTCTTACCACAAATACTTGGATATGTTTCCTCAATGGAATAAAAAATTTATGGTCTGAATTATTCTAGAAAAAAAGTTATTGCGAAAATGGTGAGATGACCTATAAATAAGATACCTTAGAAAGCACCATCAAAATAATTTATCCTTCCTTGCATTCCGGTCTTCTTTTCTTCACCTTCCCTCAAAAATTCGGCGTATATATCCTTGGTTACCTCAGAAACCTATAGATATTCAGTATACTCAAGCGTGTTGTAAAATTAGAGAGCCTTGCCTCTTATTTATACTCTCCAAGTAGCCTCCTTAAAAACATCTTTTAGGTCACTTTGCCCACTTTCCTTATTTTAGTGTTAACCCACTTCTAATTTCTCCATTAATTTTATTATTTAAATAATTTATTTTATATTCACTTTGAATTATATTTCACTCATCAATTCAATTTATTATTTACCTTCTAAAATCTCTTAAACCACTTTGACTACTTTGACCTTTTGGGGCTTCAAGCCAACATATGAGGGTCCTCCAACTTCGTAAGGCCATAAATCTCAAACCGTGAGGAGTTATGTGACATTACACATACCACCAGAAATGGCATGACATTTACTATCCATATAGAATAGTATTACATACAAATATATCAAAACTAATACCATTATCCATCAAACAAACTTGGGTCCATTACCCAAACCTAGGTTCTCCAACTTCACATGGCCATAACTCTCTAACCGTGAGGCGTTATGTGACGTTCCACATACCAACGGAAATAGAATGATATGTACTATCAATATAGAATAATATTGCCTTAAAATATATTAAAACTCATACTATTATACATGAAACAACCTTTGTGCTACCAGAATTCACTACCTCACTTTATTCAAGGGTTGACATCAATGAAAACCAACCTTAATCAACAAATGGTAGACACGTTTGTTCATAATAACCCTCGAGATCTAGGAGAAGAGATATTTGAGTGGTTGGAAGCACAAGTTGTCGACATCAGTTGCAATATGAACCTCCTCATGATGATTCTAGAAAGCAATCTCAAACCATTGAGAGATGATGGAGGCTCTAATTCAGAGATTAGATCGGAGGGGAAATCGAGATATCGAGAATACTCAGGAAATGAGTCGCAGAAGGAATTTTAGAAAGAGCAGTCGAGTTTGAGTGTCGTTAATCCTTCACAGTTCCTATTCAATATGGAAGAGAAGGTGGACATAAATCCATACCAAGGTGAGATCGATGCATTAAAATTGAATCATTGGTTGCAAAACCTAGAAGTTTATTTTGGCATTCACCATATAGATGAAGGGTAGAAGATTTCATTTTCTATATTGAAATTATAGGGCCATGCTTTAACCTGGTGGGAAAACCACACATAAACAATTAGAATGGAGGGTGACTTGCCAATAACTAGGCAGGAGGAATTCAAAACCCTCATCAAATCCAAATTCTACCCTATCGGGTATGTCGAGGAACAATGGATCCGGAAGCACTATTTCAGGTAGAGGCAAGGGAAAAGTGTACATGAGTACACCATTAATTTCATAAAGTTGACCATCATGTTGGGTATCTCTCCCAAGAACCCATATGTACTCCTCAAGTATATGGGGGGTTTACACAGTCATCTACGAAAATAGACGATGCTCTTCAAGAAAAGGACAATGGATGAGGCGTGTGTACATGCACAATACTTGGAAAACATTAGCCAAAAGAAGGGGCAATCAAGTGGTTCGAAGCAGAAAGAGCACTGTGAATCTTCCAAGGAGGGGAAGAAGAAGTGGAAAGGGGGAAAAGATACAAATACAACAATCACTACACATCAGTGAAAATATCCCAAAAATCATTGAAATCATTGCAACAATGATGGCCACACCGAGGAAAAATGATGGAAATTACATCCAGAGTTGAACCCAAAGAATTGCAAGAAGGAAAAAAATTAAAAAGAACCTTATAGCCATAGATTCGAGCAATCAGGTTGAAAGTAGCTCAGTTGTGGATGAAAATATTGTATCCACATCTATGCAAAGGGAGGTGAATCTGAGTATCCTTCATCACCATGAAGAGAAGGAGATGACCAATCTCTTCCACATCAAGATTTAGGTCAAGAAGACCAAGATATATGCTTTGTTCGACTCTGGTTCACAGGATAATCTCATAGAAACGAATTTGGTCAACAAGCTTGGATTGGAGGTTCATGATCATCCAAGTCCCTATCCATTGGGTTGGGTAAAAATGATACAAAGATAAAGGTAACGAAATAGTGTAAGATTAAATTTGTTGTAAGTGTTGATTTTATTGATGAAGTGGAATTGGACATATCACCCCTTGATGTATGTGGACTAGTGTTTGGAAGCTCTTACATATATATGAGGGATGCATATTCACATGGAGATCCAACCAATACTGACTGATCATGGATGGGAATTCCTACTTTATCAATGCACATAAAGGCAAGTCAAAGATCTCACTGGTAAGTGCCAACCAAACCAATAAGTTGATTAGTTCTAGTAAGAAATATGTTTTTCTTTTCTTAAGAGAAAATTAGTGTGATGATGAGTCAATGAGAGTGAAGGCATCCCTGAAGGGGTGTACTAAAGAGAAAATACATGAGTTGGAGGAGTTTTTATAGGAATACAAAGCAGTGTTCAAGGAGACTATAGGGATATCGCCCAAGTGGGGTGTGGAACATGAAATACAATTATTGGTCGACTCCCCATTTTTGAATATTGGGTTGTATAGATAGTTTTTTCTAGAAGTGAATGAAGTGAAGAAGAATTTGCAATAGTTTTTGGAGCAGGGTGTGATTTGACCAAGTACCTCACGTTGTGGGTCACCCATCATAATTGTTCCTAAGAAATATGGGACTTGGAGAATGTGTATCGATTACAAAGCATTGAACAAGATTACACTGAAGAATCAATACCCTCTGCCAAGGATTGATGATCTTTTGGACCAACTACAACATGCCAAGTACTTCACTAAGATGGATTTGAAATCAGGATATCACTAGGTATGAGTCAAAGAAGAATATACCTGGAAGACCGCCTTCAAGACAAGGAAAGGTTTGTATGAGTGGTTGGTTATTCCATTCGGTTTATGCAATGTGCCAAATACATTTATGAGACTAATGAATTATGTTTTACACCTTTATCTAGATTCATTTGTTATTTTTTATTTGTATGATATATTGGTTTATAGCACTATATGGGAGGAACGCATATCACATCTTATGCAGGTGTTAGAGACTCTAAAAAAACACCAACTATTGGTCAATCTCAAGAAAGGTGAGTTTTCCTAATAGTCTTTGGTATATTTGGAATATGTGATCAGTGGAGGGGAGTTCAATATATATCTCACAAAGATGGAGTCCATCATGAAATGGCCAGTTCCTACAAATGTCACTAAAGTTGGGAGTTTTGTTGGGGAAGAAAAATACTTGCATAAGTTCATAAATTCATTTTCAGTAGTAGCTGCACCACTCCATGCCATAAAAACCAGCGATAAGAGTTTTCAGTGGGGGAAGAAACAACAAAAGGCCTTTGATTAACTAAAAATAAAGATTAGTCAAGCACTAGTGATCACACTACCAAACTTGTAGAATCCCTTCAAAGTGGAGACAAATGCAAGTGGGTATGCCATGGCAACCATTTTGATGTAAGGAGGAAGGTTGGTATTCTATCATTCTAAAGTATTTCATGAGGCAGTTCTCAACTACCCTACTTGCGACAACAAGATCTATGCCTTGGTTACAAAGTGTCAAAAAGTGGAAGCACTATTTAATGAGAAATAATACCATCATCCACATAGATCACCATCGACTACAATATTTGGAGGTCCAGAGTAAGCTACAATAAACTAGACATTACAAGTGGATGGAATTTTTACAACAATTTCATTTGGTCATCAAATATAATAAGGAAAACACAAACAAGTTGGAAAATATTTTTTCACAACCACCCACACTCAAATTTACAACTTTGGGAACTCTAATGCACATGGATCCTTTTACCCATGATGCATACAAAGAGGCATACACAAAAGATGAGGACTTCAAGGAGGTATTTCAATAACTATATGGCCAAATTCATATAGAATAAGGTGACAACAAGGCTAACTATCATTTCTAGAATGGTTTACTCTACACTATTGACAAGCTTCCTGTCCCTAAAGGTGAATTGCTGCAACTTACCCGAGAGGATCACACCTCCAAGGTTGCATGACATTTTGGTGTTGGGAAGACAATTGCCAATTTACAAATATATGTGTACTAGCATAGAATGCAAGAAGATGTAGCACGATATATTAGAGGATGTATACTTTGTTGTACCAACAAGCCTGATAACATGAAGCAAGGTCTATACCATCCCTTGCCTATATCCACTCAACCTTGGGAAAGAGTTTCCATGGATTTTGTGGGAGGTTTACCAACCACACAGAAGGGGTGTGACTATTTATATGTGGTAGTTGACAGGTTCAACAAAATGTGCATTCTCATGCCTTGTAAAAATACCATCAAGGGACATGAAGAAAAAAACTTGTTTTTGAATAGGTCTGGGTGCACTTTGGGATACCAAGGATAATCTTCTCAGAAAGGGGTACTAAATTTCTCAATGCATTTCAGACTACATTGTGGGAGAAGATGGACACTAATTTGAAGATGTCTGCAACATTCCATCCATAGATAGATGGGAAGAAAGAAGTAGTCAACAAGTATTTGGCACAACTTTTGAGGGTTTACAATCAGAAGAATCTAAAGACTTGGGATGGAAATATGATCTATATACAAAAATCTTATAATAGAGCAGTTCACACTTCTACTGGTAAGTTACCTTTTGAAACTTTTTTTGGGGTGTTTTCCACCTTCACCCTTATATGTTGTATATGGAAAACAAGGAGGACTGAGGGAAGACCTCACAGGATATGCATTAAAATGATTTTATTTTTTGAGAAGATTAGAAAAATCCATTTGAAATTACAAGAGACATTGAAGAAGTCATAAGAGAAGTAAAAGGCTAGACATCACCAACACAAAATAGAGAGAAAATTTAGAGTGGGAGACAAAGTATGGTTACAACTGAATAAGGAAAGGGTACAAGGTTTTGGTAAGAAGATCAAGGCTTTGCGGGATGGTCCTTTTGAGGTATTAGAAAATATGGGAGATAATGCCTACAAACTTAGTCTACCCCCATACATGCAAATTTACTTAGTAGTGAATGTGGAAAATATTAAACTCTATGAGCCTTCCATGTTGGATCATGAGGAGGAGTAGGTCCTACCTTACATAGAGGACTTAGCACTATATGCTCATGCGGAGTTGGTAGAGGGCACAGTTTTGCAGAAGTATTCTAGAACTACAAGACAAGGGAAACATGAATTTTGGTAAATTGGGTTGAAAGGAAAACTTCCAAGAAAAGCAAAGTGGCACTCTAGGGATAATGTAGAGGAACAATTTCCTCACCTCATTCAATAAATATTTTGGGGGCTAAATGCCTACTTAAATGGGAAGTATGATCTATATTGGATCATTATATTGTTTTTCATCTATCTCAATCCTTTTAGAGTGAAAAAAAATTGGATGATTAAACTTGAAAGGTCATTTTAGTGGCAGGTCCCAGTTTGGAAAATTGGGGTCCAGAACCTTCTAGAGCCATTTTGAGGCATTAAATGATGTTGTTTTTTGAATTTTTGTGTTCCAAACTTATTTCCATCCCCTTGAAAATATTATACACTCTAATACCTTTCCAACGGTGAAAACCTTGTGCTGATCGGAATTCGTATGAAAAAGTTATGCCTCCCACAAGTTGACATATCGTGTTGACCACCATGGTACGAGAGGATATCATGTTAGTCTCCGTTACTCAGGAAAATGGGGCTAGCCACATACTTGATTTCAATAATATTCTAGTAGGTCCAAAAACCTATCACAATTGAGGGTTAAGGAAGTCAAAAACCTTCCCCTAGATGGCTATCGAGCCATGTTAAATACTAGACCACTAGGAAAAGAAGGGGTTCCATTATTTTACATTGTATCTTGTTCCGTAGCTGAGAAAAACATTTGAGAGTTTTATTCTATGATCATAATAGATGAGGGGAGATTTTGTAGCAACCATATAGGCCACAGGTTAAAGAAAACTCCACAAAGAGTGCCTCTTTCTTTGTACTTTCATAATTTCTATACCAGAGAAAAGAGAGCAGAGAAACCTCACCTTATAGCTGGGGTTTTCTCCCGTATTGGGTTTCCCATGTCATATATTGTGTTTATTTGTGGATGGTGTGATTGTAGTCAAATGTTTTCTATTTTCCACATTTGATATATTTCATGCATAAGCAAAAAAATCAGTAACTAAATATTTTGGAAATCTAAAGGAAAAATACCCTTAATAATAAAGATTCCAATTATTTATCAGATATGTTGTGACAAACTGTTCCCATGGAATATCCACAACAATTTATAGATAATATCTTGATACCCATGATTCACTAATCAACATACACATAAGCCAATATGTCCAGTGCTGAAGTTGGAAAATGTGATGAAACAAGTCAATATATACAAAATGCTAGTACAACCAGGTCTGCATCCAATTGATCTTACAAGATTCATAAAAGTAATCAAAACTCCAATATAAATAGTGATGGAGCATACCTAGGTCATGAAGTGTCCTCATGTCCCCAACAATCAAATAGGGTCACTTTGATAGGCATGTTTGATTTAGAAAGAGGGAATACAACCAAAAACTCTTCAGTGTCACTTTCCAAAGTAGGTTTTCCATACACTACTCAATGGTGTCAATGTAACATCCTGATTTTGGGTAATGATCAATCCCAAAGTAGGCATTACAATGGAATTGGATTGAGGAATCATTAGTGAATGAAGATGCCCTTCCTCATATAACATGATCTCAGGGGATGCTCTTTTTGAAGGGGCTTTGTCATAGAAAATGTGATTGGATTTTCATGTTGATTCAGAGCTTCATAGATATTTTGTTGAATACCATATTCAAGCATAAAAATTGTATTGCATAGAGACAACAATGTACACTTCAAACCCTCACACTATAAATCTCCTCCAATCTCGTTATGATGTATAAAACATAGAGTACATAAATGATTTTATCAAGATATTTGTTGCAACCATCGAGTTAATTGACCATCATCTTCTCCATGTGTAGATTCAAGTGGATTTTGAGGTTCTGTTATTAACCCAAATTAATAGATCCCTCAAAGTGGAGTCATCAGGTGAGACATTCAAAATTATTTCCCTGTAACACCATTGCTTGTTTTCAATATAAATCCAAGAAGCATGTCATTCAAATTTCAAAGGAACGACGTTTCGATTCTTCGTGGAGTTACTAGGTAAACAATGAAATATATAAAATGCATTGCTTGTTACCTACCAAACCTATACTTCAAATTTTATAAATTCATTTAACCAAATGTACCCCAAGGGGAAATTACGAAGGTTTCCCATTGTCTCCTAAGCACCTCTTCCACTCACTTTAGGCCAGTTCTTTCCGACACAAGGTTTCTAGAGTAAATGGATGGTGGATTTTACCAAGATCAATGTTTATCCAATTGGGTTGTGGAGTCAAGATCAAAGAACAAGAGGGTTTGCATATGGTGGAGTAGATGTAATTAATCCATCACATATGTTCTATAATTATAGAAATTTAATGACAAAATCAACATGCACTAAATTCTGTCATACAATTAGCAACCTAGAGATAACTTCCATCTATGAACTCTGAAATGTATAAAACCACATTCAAAAAATATTATGAGTATAAATACACATTGCTAAGCACTTTTTCAGTGGAATAAAGACAATGAACAACAATTAAACATCCATGTAAAACTCAGAAATTTAGGCAACCAGCTAGGGAAAACCCCAATGTGGGGAAACCCAAAGAGAGAGAGAGATTTTATTAGCTTCAGGAAAGTTATATCAACAAAAAGATTACATTTACAACCAAGAGAAAACCACTTACAACACCCAAACTATCCCTCCAAATTTCTTCCTTGAAAAATGTGCCAAGTCCGTATTGCTATACAACCCACCCAGAAAAACACCACCTCAAAAATCATGAAATTTTTACTATTGTACGAACTGTTCTGTACGAATTCCCTTCAACAACAAATATCCTTAAGCTGCCTCGATTTTTGTGCCTTCCTTGCCTCAAAAATCGTTCCCACTTTTCTACTGTACGAACTATACGGATCCATACAGTACGAACTCTCTCACAACAATACATTTCAACACACTCAAAACAAATTTTTTCCTTGGGAAATGCGCCCAACTTGCTTCCCTTTCCTCTCTCAATCTCTCTCATAAGTCTCTTAATCTCCTCTTCTCATTTTTGTGTCTTGCACACTACCCAATGCATTCTCTTATAATTTGAAAATGACCTTTCACCTTCCAAGTGTCGTTTTACCTTCCCCATCCCTAAATCCAAAGGCCAAGATCTAATCTTTCCTTTACATGATCAAGGGACATGATTCATTCCCTCCAAAATAAATTGTAACTCACCCAACCCGTAAATACCCTTTCTAGGGATGGGGCACCAAAGTTTCACTTTTCCTTGGTTCATTTCCGGTCCCTTACTAAGAAAAACCCTCTTATTTTACTCCCCCAAAGTTTACATCTCCCACTATGCTCTTAAATCAGCTGGCGGGGTCCTCCTTGTGACCTTAGGCTGAAAATCGAGATCTAAGAGTCATCTTAGTGAAGGTTTCGACACTTCAAAACTCCCAAACTTTGGGAGTTCCAACGGTGTAGTCAAATTCCTGGATCACCGAATAGTGGAGGGAATCAATGGTCCACATCCTTCGTCGAGATCCTACAGTTGAAAAGGGAGGCTTCGGGCTTCAGAGATATTTCCCACTCCACCATGTGATATTTCTGGAGTTCCAAACTGGCGAAGTTACGACGAGCCTCAAGATTTCTCCATGTGGCCTTGGCCATTCGACAATCATAAATCGTCCTTCTACGTTGGACGTCAACATTCGATGATTGGCGATCGACATTGAGCGTTTGACGTTTGAAAATCAACGATTGAAGTTGAACATCTCTCCACTACACTATGCCCCAAATATCCCAAACTCCTGAAGTCTCGGATTTGACATGCGATGAGGGCCAGGGGTGACATGTGTCCTCATTAGGGGGTGACATGTGTCATGCTCTAATAGGCATAAGGGGTCTATGAATCATCCATATACGAGTGACATGTGGCAGACATAAGGTGGTTCCACGTCACCTTGAATGTCGTTAGGATGCCACATCATCTTGGACTGATATTTTCCCTCTCCTTCAATCTCATGGTCAGTAAGAGTCCACATAGCCCTTAGATCCATGACCTCCATTGCTTCAAGGTTTCAGACTTCGTAACTCCTCACATCACAAATCCCCCGAAGAGCCAAGTCTCTAGACTCTCAGATCTAGTGCCACATGTCCTCATCATACCAATGGCCGAGATTCATTTTGGCGTTTGCAACTTCAGATATTTTCACACTATGTAGACTCTTGGCTAGGTTCCTCTAGAGTACTAAGTCTCTAGACTATAGGATTGTTTGCCACATTCCCTCTCATCCAATGACTCTAGTTCGATAGACAACATTTGATAGGGGACAAGTAGGGTCCACGTGTCACTCCATGACACATTCCCGGTCAGTTGGGTAATCGAAGGTGGGCTTCTTATATTGATGATTGAGAGGGATCCCGATGGATCTGAGTTTCGATGGTCCACGTCACTTCAAGAGTTTGACATCTGATATTTCAGCGTGTATCTTCCGGCTTCCTCTCCGGATCAGGCCTGATCTATCGCCACATATACCTAGCATTCACGAACATGATTTAATATGTCTTGCAAATATCCGGGGAAACTCATGCGTCTTTATATTTATGAATAACCAAACTTTCGGATAGCTGTTGATATATGGACACATGTCCCTCCACTTTCAACGATACAGATTACTTCGGGACTCCGGCATTCGAGAGTTTTGATGCTAGACCACTCATATTCTCTTGAAGTGGAACTTCATCGAAGCACTTAACGTTACCCTTCCTAAGTCTGATCTAACGACTGAGAGAGATCTCTACCGGATTCTTGGATCTATGACCCTCATCAATTCAGGATTTCGGCCTTCGACTATTTTTGAGGATTGTGGAATCATAAGTTCTGAAGTCTTGAAGACAAAAAGGGCTAGCTCCTTTCGGACTAGTGCATGGTTCCTAGACCCCGGTCATATGGGTCCTTTGGAAATTCTTGTGGGCTAAGCACTAATCCTTTTAACATAAAATGGGTTAAGGACATGGGAATAATCCCTCGATCAGATGGGTGGATAGTCTGAAGGGAACACCGTTCTCCCATAGATTTGAACTTGACATTCTCTCTAAGGTAAATTCAAAGGGTCGACAGGACTTAGACATTTTATTCAATCCTACCCCGACTCTCCTACGGATTCACATCCCATAACTCTTTAACAACTAAACTGAGATAAATTGAAAACCATGTAAATATAGCAGTTTACAAAATCAAATGAGCATTTCTAATAACAGTTCAAACATTGCAAGACTTAAGAAAAAAAACAGGCATTCAATCATCGCATCCAATATACATTATACAAAGTATGATAATACTTATCATAACTGGAGAATGTGAAGTGACTGCTGAAAGGGGTGCATGTTTCCTCCTAGCCATAGTCACATCCACTCCTAAAGGATTTACCACTGGCCACCCCCAATCTAGACCATGATGCTCTGAGAGAGATTCTTTCTCCTTGCTCCACAATAGTCAGGGACGAAGCTTACCCTCCTCATCCCACAATAAATTGGCAACCGATTTTCTCTACTCCAAGCGTGGAGGTCTGCATGATTAATTCCTCATTCACTCACCAACATCTTTTATTAGCTTGTAGTGAAACCCTACCCATGGATTCTACAACCAAAATGATCTTGCTTCTTAGCTATTCTCTCCATTCCAGAGTCGAAAATCATGCTTCTCTTCTCTTCTTGAGATTGTTATCTCTACTCTGCTATCTTGTCGACCTGTCTTTGTCCCCCAAATTACCTCCTTTATTGCCTTCCTCAACAAGGTTGCATGGGCGTGAATCCACAATTTGTGGTCAGGCATAGAAGCCTTACAGATGGGTACCCTACCCCATATCCTCATTAACGCTTAAGCATGGCCTTCTAACTACCAACCTGACTGATAATTCATTTATGGGTCATAGGGTTGTTGAGAAATTACACCCAGTAGGTACTGGTTTGGTGAGGGTAATCTCAACCATTCTTGGTTTCCCTCACCATCTCTCTCATAGAATCCATGGTATATCTTGGAAAACTCCCCCCTTTCAACAATCATGCAACACATATCCAATTTTTATTAATAACAAAAAATTCATACATTTACCTTTTTATACAAAGGTTCATCAAATCAAAGATTCACACATATTTAGTCCACCATAGTCTCTTGGCCAGTTATAGTTATATTTACAAACTGAGGGAAACAAGGGTTTTTAACACTCTTTCTCTCTTGAGAAATTACAAGGATAAAATTTCTCTACGGGAACTTCCGGTAGAGCCTTCATCAATTTTTGGGTTTTTATTTATTTTATTAATAAATTTGGTTAAAATAATATTGGGCCCATAGACCCAATCTCCAATTATTCCACAAGTTGTCAAATTTAATCACCAAGCCAGCAAGGGGATAATCCCATGAGAATGAATACTCGCTATCAATCCCAACAGACCAGAAGAAATAGTTTGGATTTGTTGGCTGAAGCATCTTCATTTGTTTTTCATGGAGATCTGACAGTTTGAGAACTTCACCTCTTATACAAATCATAAAAACTGTGATTTATGATGATGGAGTATGGGATAACCTTTTTTTTTCTCATTTCTAAGGTATCATGATTCTTTTTTTTTATGGTCAGCTGTAGACTGGGTGAAGAAAGGCATCGAAAATGTTCAAAAATGGGTTTTTGTATGTCGCTACAAGAAGTTCCCACAATTCTCCACACAAAAAACATGGGATTTTCTAGAAATGACTGTTTTTGCAGTCAATTTCAAAATCATACTCTGACCATATGGAGAGGTATTTTGAAAAATGGAAAGAGTTTTTTCTCAAGAACAAGCTCGTATACAAAAACCTCCCTCAGTTTTTACACATGTGTCATGGTTTGGGAGATACAAGAAGAGATTTACAACTCATTTTTCAGATTTGAAAATACAAGAATTTTCATGTTTTAGTCATGTTCTTTGGGCAGAGATTATGAGGCAATGGGAATGTATATTGAAAAAAAGAAAGAAGTTTTTCTCAAGAACAATCTCATTTTTTACACATGTGTCATGGTTTGGGAGATACAAGTAGATCTTTACAACTCATTTTTCAAAAATTTTCCATATGTTGTGAAATGGGACAATTATCCCTTAGTTCAATTCCACACATGCCAATATGAGGTGTCAAGTTAGGAATACACATGGATGTTCAAGGATGATATTTTTGCTAAATATCCTCAAATATTTGATTTGATTTGAATGTATTTAATTCTTTAAATGTCAAACCCTAGATTTTAGGTATGGGATTGATTTTCCAGATTTTTTGTAATCTTGTTGATATGACTAAGTGAAAATCTGATCCTAGGAGGTTTCATCTATGTATATTTTGAGTAGATTAGATCCAATATTTGAGGATATAGTTATTATCTCATATATCTATAAAAATCATGAAAAATCATATGTAAAAGGGGGGAGGATTCAGTCCTAGGGACTAAGAGAGAGATGAGGTTCAATCTCTTAGATTGGGGCTTCCTATTATATCTTTCATCCTTGTCTCAATACTTCTATGTAAATATCTCAACAGATAATAAAGTGTATGGTCAGTTTGTTCTCTTATTTCTGTGTAAATCATTTTCTTTTTCTTCTACTGGAATATGCTATGATACTATAGGATATATGTATGCATCTTTTGTGCTGAGAGGGTTGTAGTGTAGGGAATGATGTATTCTTTGCAACAAACTTATTCAAGTATTTAATTCATATTAGAAAATGTTTCTGAATACTGATTTATTCATCCACTATTATATATATTAAAGATCAAGGTGATCTTTAATGGTCTTACAATTTTGTTTCTCACACTATTTCTTTCCACTTCTCTATAACATTATAATAGATCTAAGCTCTATTAGCCTGACCTGTTTCCCATATAATGTGGAGACATGGTTGTTTTTTTAAATGGACTCCATGCCCAATGTCTAAATGGTGACTTCCAATCGTCTCTCTTTCTTCGTGTTGATCCTACCACTCTCAAACATCTTAAAATCTATATCCTTATTGAGCATTTTTTAAGCAAGGTGTGCTAGGCTTGACTCAATTGCAGTCTTGAGTTGACTTCTAGCACTAACAGGGGTATTACAATCCCCTCCTCCTTAAAGAAACATCGTCCTCGATGTTTTATCTACTGATGTGCTCTGTATGTATAGAAGTAAACAAAAATGGATATGCATGTTTCATGGCATCCTCCATTTCCCATGTAGCCTCATATGGGCCAAAGTGTTTCCACTGCACCTTGACCTATGCAATGGTTATGTTCTTGAGTGGGTTTCCTTCTCGTCTATTATGCATTGAGGTTCTGGCAGGAATTCTCCCTTGGGTTCCATTTGGACAAGTGGAAGTATGAAAATCAACGATGAAAGTAGAAGGAAGTAAACTATGGTGGCTTGGAGCTCTTCATGCTTGAAATAACTGAACTGTGGCTACACATTTCATCAAACATCATTAGTAAACCAATCATAATCCTCTTTAATTCATTAAAAAAAAGGAAATTAACGAAAAAACCAATTAATGCTTGGAATTTTGTATTGGTGCATTCATGAGGAAATAAGATAAAAATTTCGTTGGATGGATGGAAGGAAAGGTGAAGTGATTAGAAAAGAAGTAATTCTAATGGTGAAAAATGTGTCAAATCAATGACCCAACATGGTGCATGCTCCAATCCACTTTTTATGTTTTCCATACCTTCACTCCATGCTTGGACATTGCACATGCTATTTTCATCTCACTTTCACTCCAAGTATAGACTTGGATTTATCCTCAAACAAAACATTTATATCTACCTAGAGAAATGCACCCTAAAGAGTTTTATTATTCTTTTTCTCACCTCACCATGCATTATTCTATTTAGAGGTTTTGTACTTGGAGTATTTTTAGAGTTGAGGAGTTATATTATAGGTACTTGGAGCTATTCTTGGAGATAAGGCACATTTATTAAGGCCTCTTGGTGCTTTCATGAGATCATTCATAACTTGGATATGGATCCATGCACTTGGAGTATATTTTGAATTTTATTCTAAAGACTTATTCTATTCTTGATATCTGTAATATATTTGGATCCCTATATTCTTGATCCATCTCTATTTTTGCTTCTCTCTTCTCCTATGAATCATTGTACAATTAAGTGAGAAATTATCAATCCTTTCTTCTTTCCCATCTTTCCTTACATTATTATCCTAGATAGTGTGATTGAGAGCTATCATTAGAGAAAATGTATTGGTTGGATGACTCCACAATCATTATTGTGTTTGTATCCCATGTGATGTGGAGAAGTTGAAGAATATTGGCCACCCTAATATCCTCGAGAGTGTTTGTGTGTTCCCACCTATCTAGGAAGTTGTAATACCCCTAGGCCGAACCCAAATTGTAAATGTAAATGTAAATATACATATAGGTTGGTGAGCCAAGATATTTGGGATAGAGTGCCTTTGTATATATGTATTTTGAGGCCAGAGTGTTTGTGCCGTTATTAGGCTAGAGAGCTAGAAGCTAAAATGTTAGTGAGCCTATATTTCTAAAATGTAATCACACATCTTTTAATGAAAACACATTAGTGTTGCACACCAACTAGATAAAAGAGTATGGGGGACTAAAATCCACTAGAATGGGAAAGGGGGGATAAGATTGTAGGAAAATGGGCAAAGATAAAGGGGCTTAAGCCCAAATGAATATTTTATTAATATTCCTAAAAGTATAAAGTCTAAAGTATGGGATATTCATTTTATCCTAAGTCTCTAAGGGAAATGTATCACCTTGTGAGGGAATCCATGTGTGGGCCCATGTAGTTCCCAACATGACAAGTGTCAAGTTGGGAACATGCACATAAGTTTGAGGAGACATAGTTCATTTCCTATCATTCCATCATCATTCTCACTACATCCATACCTTCATGCCGCCATCACCTGTACCTATACTTGTACCATGGAAAGATTTGGAATTGGATTGAAGAGGCAAGTTGTAAGGCCCTTGAGATATTGAATAAGTGGGTTGTCATGCCCATGAGCATTCTCTCTAGGTGAGAGGACTATTGGGAATTGATTCCCAAGGTGCCAAGCTACAGTTGCAGGGCTTTGAGACTTCCTTTTTGATCTGTTGTTGAAGCCCCAAAAAGGAAGTGGGGCAGCCGAAGGACTATTGAGCAAAGAAGGGGCACACTTCTTGGGGTGGGACATGCATGTGGAGAATGAGGGATTGTAGGTTGTATACTAGAGTTGGCACCTAAGTTTAATTTTTTATGTTATCTGAGAAATTTTAGCTTGGTTAGGAATCCTTAACCCAGGTGGAGTTTTAGCCCTATCTCAGGGGTGACTCACTACTGCAAGTTATGAGAAGTGTGGTCTAAGGTTGGGAGGAACATGGAAGGTTTTCACGTAGTTGGTGAATTTTTACAAAAGACAAGTGTCAATAATGTGTTTGTTTGATGTGTTGTGTTATTATTTATACATTTTATTTCATAGGTTTCTTGTATATGATGTATATATATACTTGTTGTTATTCTACATTAATCTATGCATTTGCAGAGCATAATCAGTTAATTAAAATGGTATCATATTTTGGAATTTTTAGGTGGCATTTCCCAGCATGGGGATGAGGATGCTACAATGTGGTATCATGGCTCCAATTTCAACCTTGAGTTTGGATGGGCCAATTAATAGAGTGCAGAAAATGAAATTGCAGAGTATGCAAGCAAATTGATTGGCAGAATGTCAGAAAGAGCACATCTGCAATTTGTTCGAAAAAATTATTACAATGAAGTTGGGGGGAATTTCATGGGTAAATTGAAGGAATCAATCCAAGAAATAAAATACCCAATTTAAATCTCAAAATTGGGAAAATTCAGACATGTGATTGGAAGAATTGTGTTGTGGAGCGCCCTTAACTAAATTAGCCATTTTTGGAAAAAAAGCCCCAATTTTATGGTTAAATTCAAGGGGAAATTAGACATGGAAGGTATAACACCCCTGTTTCCCCCAATCTATAAATATACGTATTATCATAACCAAACTATGAACATGTCTGTTATGTGACCATTGAAAGACAATGGACCTTTTGATCTATTTTGTATTTTTCATATTGATTATTAATACAATAGAGAAATGTTGAACTACTACTGAAGGGATGGCCTTCATGAGTTACAATGTCATGAGAGTAATGGTGAAATAGGGAGGAAATTACTATTTCAAGTGACCTTGCTAGGCAGTACCCTGCCAAATTAAAAACAATGAAAACCTTGAATTTTCATTTGCCCAAGAAGGATGGTAGCTGGGTAGTCTCCTCGATAATTAAGGAAGGATGGGTAGAGTACCATCAGGAAGCTTCTGACATGACCCATAAGGTATTGGGGAAAGACTGCATGAAAAGAGGAGGAGGACAAATAGAAAAAAGGAGGCATGATTGGGAAAAGAGGCATGCATGCTGGAGATAGAGAGAACCTGTTGGTTGGGAGAAGAGAAAAAATACAGAAGCAGTAGAAGCTCCCAGAAAAACCTTGTAGAATACTAGAAACCCTTCAGTGGCATCGTATCCTAGCTTAGGGATGGATAGCTGCAACAGTGCAAGCCCAACTTTTCCTATGATTGGGTGGCGAGCAACTAACCCTTCAGTAGTGGCGAGCATATATCAGAATTGTAGATAAACAACTTGTATTTTTCTGTGTATTAACTTGAATGCATGTATGGATTGGATGACCTGCATGACAATTTTGGGCTTGACTGTGTATTTCT
>ML808895.1:4376-27945 GCA_009831015.1 Picea engelmannii
TTATTGTGTAACTTATCTATATTGGAGTTGTGCTCTATGTTGACATTTTGTACATGGTATGTACTTATGTTATTTTATGATATTTGTAAGCATTTGGATCATAACATGTTGTGTATCAAAATCTCTTATGTTGGCTACTCTCCATACTTTGTTTTCTACATGTTTAATATCTCATGACAAAGCATAGTTGATATAATTAACATAAAGGTTTTTTATTGTTCTATTAATTATAAAAAAATGGAAGTTAAACACAACTACTTACAGATTGTTCAATTAAACCCTGATACTTTAACATATACTCGCAAGCCTCACTTAACTCAATGTTGATCAATTGTTCGGTTGGTTCTCTTTCTATGCTAGAACCTATTAGAAGACATCCATGGACGAATGTAAATTAATTGCTTAAGTTTAAATATCACAACAAATATGAAATCTTAAGTAAGGATGAGAATGTAAGTACTTACAAGCTTTGTGATCAATTTTTTTATTCCTTGTCATTCTATCTTATGTGTTGACTGAGTTCCATTTTGTTTTATTTTCTGTAACAAAACAATTGAAAATTAGTATTTCATATGATAATTAAATTTGGTGTACATAAAAGACTAAATGAATGATTACATACCTTTGATGCACGTTGTTGTTGGGATGCATCCTCCTATGATGTAATTATGTTAATTTATTTTACCATTTCCTTATATAGTTTTTTGGACATTCCTAGCGACATGTATTATATTTCCCCTCGTTTGGCGCTTGGAATTTTCATAATCTTTCTGAAAAAATGAAAAAGTACAATAATTTTTTTAAATGGACATGAAATTAAATATAACAAAAAAAATTAATTTGATAATTTTTGGAACAACTTATAGAAAAACATGTTTAATAATAATATATTTTAAATGATTTTATTATTGTAAGTTTTTTCTATTGCAAGTCTCATAGGTTTCATTGACTATTGCTCTAAAAATGCTTTCTATAGTTTATGTATAACCTTATTCTTGGAGTCATTGGTTTGATTTTTGTATTGCAAATGGAAATTATGTTTATATGTTCTTTTCATTGTATCCCTCAAAGTTTTGTAAAACAATTTGTTCCTCTCATTAACTTCAAGCACCACTTCAGATGAATTGATGACCAAGTTGTCATCATCATTTACATCCTTCATATTTTTTGTCCTCTTAGAACAACATTATGTTCCCTCGCTATCGATCCCTGAATAACATTAAAAAATGTGAAATCGAGTGTTTATAACTTCTTAATGATTAATGTTAAGAAAATTATTTTTAGTAAGAAGTCAGAAAAACTTCATGTTAATTACTTCTTTTATCCACCAAATTCATCTCTTTGCAATATTTTTATAAAGTTTTTATGCTATTTTGCATTCAGATTGCGAACAATCTTATCGATTTTCTTTAATTTTTTTCTCTGTATGGCATGCATTAATCAATATACATCATTAATTTAAACTTACAAATAATTGAAATATATAATTAAATTTTTAATAAAACTTAAAGAATTTTCCTCATTCTCTTGTTGGGATGAGTTACCATTATGTTTGTTGCAAAAAAATAATTTCCTTGAACTTCTATCATCCACCTTCTAGGGAAAAAAATCGTTAGATATATAAATTACAAAATAGTTTTGAAGGATCAATTATCAACTGAATCGAGGGGGTCTACGGCTAGGGTTTCCTCAGCCGCAGATCCGTCTCCCTTTCCGCGTCGATTTCATGCCTATAATCATCTTCTCGATGGCGGTGGTGTCAAGGCGGCCTCAATCCTGTTCTCTCTAGAGTGCACACATTTTTCGCTGGAGATCCGTTTTTTCTTTAGTTGTTTGAGGGTGTCAGGGTTCATGCAGACACTAGTTGCAGGTTTTATGGTGTTTTAGAGCGGATCTAATGCTTTAAGAAGCTCTTATGGGGGTGGGGATTGTTTGATCCTCGTTTTTTGTTGATGGTTGCACCTTCCAGTGGGCAGATCAGGTTTTTGTTTTTAGGTTTATTTGCTTCTTTTGGTCTAATGTTTGGATCTGGGTTTTTGTTCTTGATTTGGAGCCTCTCGACAAATCGTTTCCTTTAAATGATCCAAATCTGGTCTGTTGATAGATTATATGTTGTTCCTCTCGGTCTCGGTCAAATATTGATGTTGTCATGGGTGTTCATGGAGGTTTTGGGTCATCTTCACTAATGTCGGTTTGTTCAGGGCCTGATGCAAAGTCAGGGTTCTCTTCAAGGCTTTGATGGTTAGGGAGTCCTTGTGCTCTTCGTGGGTTCTGTAGTTTTGTGTAGAGGACGTTGGGGTTATTTCTTCTTCGATGTCTTGGGTCATAGATTTGAGGTCCTTCTGGGCATGCAATGTTGATTTGCTACTCTTGGTCAACAATTTGAGCTCCTTTTTGGGCGTGCATCTTCTGGTTTCTTCTCTTTTGTGGATGCAGGACTTCTTCTTTTTTCCTCTTTGGCTCTAGACCTTTTGGGGATTATTTGTCTCTCTCGCCTAGTTTGTCTAGGTCGTGTTTGGGGTATGTGTCTATTGGTTTTTCATGGCTATGGTTTTCTTATGGTTTGATTTTGAGGATTCCCTATGGTTTGGGGCCGCTTTTACAGAGCCATTCTTTGTTTCTTTACTCCTCTTGGGATGAAAGGTATTTTCAACTAAATGCATGTTTATGCATTCATTATTCATGTAATTTTTATTTATCTTAATAAAAGTTACGCTTTTTACCTAAGGAAAAAAATTACAAAATAATTTCACAAAATAATATGTCGGTGCGTATAATAAAATAGTATGACTTAGTTCGCTCATCATAAGTATACACTCTAGTTATCATTATTTATTATTGTGCACCACTGAATCCATACGCATATGATACTAAAATCAATAATATTTATATTTATTTAAACTAATCGGCATGGTTGACATAAATATGTGCATCGGTGCAACATTATTGTATAGTGTGCACCACATACCAAGGAAAAGTTTTTTGAAAAAAAACTTGACAACGACAAGGTTTGGGATCAATGCAATGAGTGGTACCATTGCAACTGATACTAAACACTCCATATACAAGTAGAACAATCCTATAAAAATATATAGCTTAAAAAAAGAAAATGCTCTTGTGAAATGGAGAGATGGAAACCAAGAAAAACAAGAAGAAAGATAGGGCTTTCAATGATGAAGGTAACTATGAAACCCTTTAATTTTATTGAGAATGCACTAACTGAGAATTTATCCTCTGCAGATTTGTATGTGGCCTATGGTGATCCCTTCCAAATTTGGCTCTTCAAAAAAATCAACCCACTCTAAAGTCGTTGCTAGTAAATCTCTCTTGCACAAATCTCCTCTCTAATATTTTCCAAAAGAATGAAATCATGAATAATGTTTTCATTTATAAACACATACATTTCAGAAAATAAAATTCCTGCTCGTTTTTTCATTGTATATTTCGACGCATTAATGATAAACCCAAGCGTTTTTTTTTTGTAACTTATCTTTTCGGTGTGTTATACAATTTAGCGCACTTGTGTGATTTAAAGAGAATTGTCTTTTTTATGGAATCAATTAACACCACTTATGTATTGCTTCCATCTTGGTCATTCCCTTTCCCACTTACAAACCTTAATCCCCTTTTAACTCTTCTGAATTCATCAAAAAAATCATTTTTTGACATATAATTTCCCTACTAGCTATGCAGAGCACGTACATACACATGTTGCTCCATTGCAAGGCACATACATATTTATTTGGTTCAAAATAATAATAATTTGTGTAATTTTGGATAGGATTTATGGGTTCCCCTAGTTCCTAACCCCCTATTGTCTATTTACATATGTCAGTAACCACTCCAACCACTTGGAGAGGGTATAAAATGAGCCTAGGGAAAGAGGAGAGCATAATCATACTTGAAGCAACATTATGCTAGTAAATTCTTCCCAAAGTCCGCAAGCCCCTATTTTGAGTTAATTAAATCCCCCTTAGGCCTGGAAACCCTTGTTTCCAATGACATTCATTCATTTCCATCTTGTTAGAGAGAATCCTTACTTCTCCTTTGGACTTGTTCGAGTGAAGAATCTAAAGGTGCAGTTGACCTTTACTAACTCGGTGGACGAACCCAAATGGAGGTTCCAGAGTAGCATATTCAGCAGACACAAGTTGTAACCATCTTATTCTTTGTTGTCTATCTAATAAAGAGACTTATTTCCCGTCAACTTCTAAGTTTTATGGAATTATTATCTCATTTAAATGTTCAATAATTTAAAATACTGAGTGTTTTCAATTGCCATATTTTAAAAGTTGGTTATTTTTATAACTACCTCTCTCTTTCAACAATCTTTCTTTGTGTGTGTACAGATAATAGGAGAAAATATTGGATATTTGGAACAAGGATTCAACCATGGATTGACATCAAATGTAGGATACAGGTTAGTCTCCATTCTCTTTGCAAGGAAAAGTAAGTTATTTTGTGTAACTTCTTTTTGGGATTGGAATCATTATTTAAGGTCATCGCTTTGTTGTGGCTCTGACCCACAACCATAGGAGAAATATCTCATTAACCAGTGCACTTTAAATCATCGGTGCACTCTAAAAGACACGTGTGCACTTTAAAACATCGATGCATTGTAAAATGCATTGGTGCACTTTGTACATATAAAAACACCGAAAAAAACATAAACATTTAAAAAAAATGTTTATCTTTTCACTATACAATTAGTGCCCTGCATATTTTTTAGTGCATTGATGCACTATCCATGTACAAATGCACCCATTTCAATTTTATTGACATAGTAGAAATACAAACCTCCACAATTGAATTTTGAGAAGATTTTGCTTTACGGAGGCAGTAACGAAGATGACTCTTTAATGATTTTCATAATTTAGTATGTCATTGTCTACTTATATGTAGACACACCAGTGCTTATTTAACTAATTAAGAGCACCAATAACTTTTAAAATCCATTTGAAATTCTATTTGAAGTTAAATTGTTCTATGTTTAACTAATTAAGAGCATTGATAACTTTTAAAAGCCATTTGAAATTCTCTTTGAAGTTAAATTATTCTATGCTTACCAAATTTTCTTTTAAAAAACCGTTCATGTATTGATGATGGTTTTGACTCAAATGTAGAGGAAAATGTTATAATATCAAATGACCAATTCTTCATATTCCATATCATTTCATATTGTTGCAATTTTGTCAAGTTCTCCCTCGTCGTTTGAAGTAACTCCAGATTTTATTTATAATTCATTTATCTTATTGAATTTATGTAATTTATGCACGTGCATTTGAATAATTGTTCATTGAAATTTGTATGATCATTATTTAAGATCGAGTTCAGATGTGAAATATATTCCACTAGTTCAAAAACGTCACAATTTCTTATCAGGAGAAAGATATCGCGGGAAAATGTTTGATGAAAAAGGACAAATGTTTTACCCTATCCATTGTAACATGCCATTTTCTAGCGACCAATCTAAGTCAATGTTATTTCACCGTGATTTTGATCTCTTTTATGACACCCTAGCAGTATGTGGTTGTTTGAAATGTAAAGGGTTGCAGAAGAAGCATGTTAGCTTTTTAGCTCGGTAGGTACTATGCATGTGTGTCTTGTACATGGAAGTAACCTTGTACCTACACTACTAGACACTTAACTTTGTAATAGGTTTTTATAAAGTTGTCATAAAGTGGTTCTTTTATTAAAGTGATTTTTTAATAAAGTGTACCTTCTAATATTAAAGTGACTTTATCTCATAAAGTGCACTTATGTTATAAAGTGAAAATGTACTTTAATATTTTAAAGTGATTTATTTTGGAGGGGACGAATCATGACCCTTGATATTGTAAAGGGAAGATTAGATCTTAGCCATTACATCTAGGGTTGGAGAAGGTAAAGGGTCAATTTAAGATGATAAGAGAATGCATTGGGTAGTGTGAAAGACATAACAAGACGTAGATTGAGAGAGATTTCTGAGTAGCTTGAGAGAGGAAAGTTAGGGCTGCAAGGAAGGCGCATTTCCCAGGAGAGATTGAGCACAAATCCCAAAGGAATATTTATGTGTGAGTGTTGATATTTATTGTTGTTTTTGGAGGCCGTATTGTACAGATCCATATAGTGCATACAACAAGGGAAAGAGGGAACAAAAATCGAGGAAAAGTGTGGCAGGAATTTTGAGGTTTTTGGAGGGTTTTTCTTGCTACAGTAGGGACATATAGATCAATTCGTACAACAAACTATGGGCACATTTTCCAAGGTGTTGTTTTTTGGGAAGGACGTACAACAATACGGATTTGGCATGTTTTCCAAGGCAGAATATTTGGGGGAAGTTTTTGTGTGTTGCAAGTGGATTTCTCTTGCTGGAAATTGTATTGTTGTTGTTGATATATCTTTCTTGAAGCTAATAAAATCTCACTCTCTCTCATTGGGTTTCTCCACATTGGGGTTTTCCCTGGCATTGCCTAAATTTCTGAGTATTTGTGAGTTGAATGATTGTTGTTCATTGTGTTTATTTTGTTGCTAAAGTGTTTGGAAATAAGTATTTTTGTTTATGGTATTTTATGAGTGTGGTTATACATTTCAGAGTTCATTTAAAAAATTTATCTCTAGGTTGATAAGTGTATGACATAAATTATTATAAGTTGATTTTGTCATTTAAATTTCTACATGGTATTAGAGCTCGGGCTCTGAGTGATAGTGAGCAGTGAGATTTTTGGGAAACTTTGAAGGGGAAAATATGTTGTTTGTTTTCCTTTGAATAGTGATAGGCAATATGGTTGCATGCATTAGATTCAAGGATTGGTTGGATGACATTTCCAACTATTTTCAATGGAAGGTCTGGATGTTAGTTGTTCTCAAGGAGAACAAGGTTTGGAACTATGTCAATTCTGTTGTTGTGGCTCCCACAGTAGATCTTGTTGCTTTGGATTTGCATGAGGTAAAAGAAGCCAAATCTAAGAGGATCATTCTATATGGTGTGAAGGACCCTCTCATTCCACATCTGTCTGAGAAGAAGACATCTTACAAGATGTGGGAAGCTTTGAAGAATGTCTTTAATATGGCCTTGAAAGATAAGTTGTGTGACTCAAAGATGGTGTTGGCCCTTGACCAAGTTTTGATCAACCTTGGTCTTGATTGACCTATTTAGGGACTTCGACAGGCTATCGAAGGTGGAGTGCAAGTCGAAGCAGAGATCGTGGGATCTCGGCCCCTTTTTAGGGAATTTTGGGTTTGGGGCTACGTAATAGGTATGGGAATGTTGTCCCATGGGTTTACCCATGTTTAGGCCCTTTTTGCAATGTATAAATAGAAAGTTAGGCGATGTAGGAAGGGGTCGATGAGCTAAGTGCTAAGTTCAAGTGTGGATTTGTAGATGCTTCGTGCATATTGTGTGAGACTTGTAGAGCTAAGTGCAAGGGATTGTAAGAGACTGTGGAAAGGATTTGTGTTGTAACTCAAGGAAGGAGGATCTAGCAAAGTGCGCACAGATCTGATGTCCTTTGCAGAGTAAGATCTCATGGCTCTATGCATGTAGAAGATTGACAGAAAGAAATAAAAGAGAATAAGAGTTGGTGGACATAGCCCCAGGTTGGGGGTGAACCACGTATATCCTATGTTATGGTTGCTTTGTTCTTTATGGTTGTTCTCATGTTTATGTGATTAAATTATTAGTGCACTGATATATGCTTAGAAGATTCTAATATGATAGCTTAGTGTTTAATAATGTGAATGAATGATATATCTAATCTATGTCGATGTGCTTAGTGCTTGAATGTATCGGATCTGTGTGAATACTGTGTTGCTCTGTTATTGGGGTTTATCTGCGTTGTAACTAGGGTTGGGTATTAATGAACTATAATTTATAAGTTCTCTGTAAAGGTGTTGTAATCACAGATCAGTGTCCCAGATAAGGTTGTAGACTCTGGATTCCTACAACCACCCCTGCCTCTACCTCGGGTGAGACTCCATCTTCTTCATAGGTGTTTCCGAAAGGGCCAGTAGTTAGGGTTTTGTTGGTGCGCTCTTGAGAATTGAACCCTGGGTCTGCCCCTGTGCCAACAAATGGTTTGTTTGTTGGGACTGAAACTGTGATTGTTGGGAACTGAAGAAAAGAAATCTATGTGCATAGATCTGTTTCTTAGTGCGCAGTATTCTACTTGACTTGTGAAGCTCTGTGCTAAGAAGGAAAGTCAGATATGAAGAAAAGAGGTAAGATATTAAAGCTTTGTGCTTTGAGAAAGGTAATATAAGTGGAAATTTTTTGTTTCAAAAGAATGGATCTAGGTATGTTTGATAAGTTTTGTCCTAGATTTAAAAATAGGGCACAACTAAATGAAAGAATGTTTTCTATGAGTAGATATGATAGAAATAATGAGAGATATGTGATTCCTATGCATAGAAACAATGTTTGGACTAAAAAATGGATGCAGGACCCTAGAAAGAATTTTTTGCAGGTTAGCTACTATGATCCTAGTTCGTAGTACAAGAAAGGTTGGGGATCATTTAAGAGAAAAAGAAGAGTAACCCTTTGTTATAATTTCATAACATCGAGACATCTTGCTAAGGAATTCCCTAGTAAAAGACCCAGTTGTCTTTTTTGTCAATCTATGGATCATGAAGTTTTGGATTGCCCTAGAATGATTGCTAAGGTTGAAAGAATGAATATAAGACAAGAAAACCTTGAGGAAGATCAAGAAACTAAGACCAGGGAAGAACCCCAGAACGAATCAGAGAATGTATTACTACAAATGAAAGAAACCCTGAATGATCATAGAAATATCCACTTATCACATATCTTCAAATAAAAAGAATGCATAGAAACAAGAATAGGAGACTTTGACATTGACTGTGTTCTACATGAAGAAACAGAGGTGAACATCATGACAGAAAGGACTTGGGAAATTTTAGGAAATCCTGCTATGATCCCTTCATTAGGAGGAATAGGATTATTTAGAGGAAAGTTGATAACCCTATGTGGAAGACTCACCTAGATATCTATGATAGCTCATGGAACTTCGACAGAGGAAGATTTTGAGGTTGTTAAATTTAATGAGAGAAGTGCCCCATTTGCTATGTTACTAGGAAAAACTTGTATTGAGAGGGATCAGGCCAGAAGAAAAGAAGAGGAAGTCTTAGAAAAAAAGAAGCAAGAATTAAAATATTTCATGACTAGGAGGATAGTGCACTTGATTGAAGAACAAGAGAATAGATCAAAGTTCTTCAGAACCAAAAACTTGGATGTCGAAGTGGAAAGAACACATAAAGACTCACAGAATAGTGAAGCATCTACCCCAAATAGAGAAGAAGTATTTCCCTTAAACCCTATGAAAGACCATCAACAGCGCGAAGTTGCTATGCTAAAAGGAGCTAAGAATCATAAGGGAAAGGGGAATACCAAGACAAATATCACAGGGAAGAAGGCTAGAAAGCTTGGTAAGAAGAGAGCAAATATAGAAAAGTTGCAGAAGGTTCCAGAAGGAACTTCGCAGAAGGAAAGTTTGCAAAACTGGAACTTTGTCGGGATATCATAATAGTGCAACATGTAATTTCGCCATGGCAAAGCGATATAGCCATTGAAAGCATTATAATCATTAGTCCGATGACCCAAATGGTTAAAAAAGCAATTATGGCCAAAAATCTCACCATTATACCGTTGGGACCGCGCCACAATGGGTAGAACCGCATTGATGAAGGTATCGTGTCCATTGGAGAAGATTTGTTACACGTTTCCTACTTATTCCATCGATTGTTGCATCGAGAAAACTTTTGCAAATTCTATCCTAGATAACTCATTACTACTGCGCTATGTCTTGAGATTGACACTTGTTCTATTTCTTTGAGCATTCATTCATTCATCTGAGTTATTTGATCTAAGCATGCATGTCGGATGAGCTCACTGCCATAAATAAAGTCTTCGAAGAAGTTTTAATCAACCTTATGGCTGAGAAGGTGATGTCCGTCAGAATTCAGGCTTTATCGACGAGAAGAGTGAAAGCCTCCCCATCAACTGCTCACGGATCCGGACCATCTCGACCTACAGCAGAGAAAAGAACCAAGCATCAAGATGACTTGGAAAATGCGAAGTTAATCCCGACTACATCCCACCTCTGGTTGGCGCAGTGAGTCATGACAGTGTCCCGAGAGACTTTGATTACACCATTGTTACTGCGTACCTCCTGAAGGGGATATGTTCAGTAAGAACGTAGCAGGATAAGATCTCAACGTTGAAGTTCAATAACTTCAACATATGGGACCATAATAACTACAGTATTCTTTCTCCTTACAAGTATTTGACCAGGATGAAGGGGAAGAACTCAAAAATAATTCCCCAACTATGGACTCTGAACCTCGCACAGTCCACCCTCTTGAATGTGATGAAGATTTCGCACTTTAGAAGGCACCAGGAGGTTAACGTGTGTGTTAAGATCTTGCTATCATGTTACCACGGTGGCTACCTATGGCTAGATAGATGTATCACAATCGATCTGACGCTGATCCATAGGATCATCAGATTGAGCATGCAGGGACTTGACCCACAGGACTTTTACCCAGGGAAGGCTATAGATCACGCACTGGCACAAAGGATCAAAGACACATATGGTGATGTATAAAAGGGGGCGTGAGGATATAAGGTAGCTTCCATCCAGAATGGCATAGTGCACCTCGCCTGTCAGTTAATCGCAGAAAAGCTGGTAAGAAAGAAAAGACCTACACAAGTCATGGGGTCCGTTGTTGACTTCGTCGGGAAATGTGTATAAGGGCTCCAAATGAGTTGGGTGAAGTACCTAGTCAATCAGCTGGAATTGGATTTCCTTGAAGCTCAGGATCAGGGCTATGAGTTCCACTTTAGTTGGCTCCTGATCCTCATAGCGTTCATTGCTTGGGAGATGTCGGAAGGTGTGACCTTCCCAGACATTGAGCCGTTTGAACCACTTTTTGCGAAGTTCACCATGCTCTGGTACATAGTGGAAATCAAACACAATATTCTGTACATACTACGTGAAGTTGAAGAGGGCCATCGAAGTTGTCCCTCTCATGATGTCGAACACCCTGTACCAGTTCAGACCTCTCACGAAGTTTCATGCAGATCGGCACTTCATTTATATCACTACGCGAGCAAACGAGAATAAATAAGAGCTTAAGTCATACTATAAGCTCACAGAGGAGGACATTTAGGAGATAACCAAAGACTGGTTGGTAGACCTCCTTATCCCTGCTGACGCTACTAAAATGTTTGATCCTAAACTACTTGGCAGCTCGAAGGCCACTCACAAAGAACACAAAACACCTGGAACCAACAGAAGAAAGAATATCGAAGAAGTACAAAACATGAGCATTGCATCACCTGGACAAGGACGTGATGAAGAAGTAGATAGATAAGAGACCAATGGCAAAGAAGATCAGCAGAAGAAAGGTGAAGTAACATCGTTTAGGGATCTTGTTGATGAGGTTGATCGCTCAAAGAAAAGAAAGGTTTCCCCAACGAAACCTACCTCACAGAAGAAGTCAAGAGAGAGAAAAACCACGATGCAAACCGTGCTCACGGTCGATGACTTCGACTTCATCATCATAGTTGTAGCAAGTGCCTCATAGGACATCTTGCAGAAACATGAAGCCAAGAAAGAGGAAATGTATGAAAGAATCGAGGTTGAACTCAGAGGGGTACAACAGACCCTTCAATCCAGCCGCACAGTATCCACTGTGCCCCCGCCATCAAAAGCGCCAGAGTTGGGAAATGAGTCTACCCAACTCTGTATACTAGTTGATGCAACTAAATCTCGCCTTTGGCGTGCACAAGAAGAAACAGAACAGGCCACAGAGGCCCTAAAGCAAGTGAAAAAAGTAGTCATAGAGAAACGACGGGTTGTGCAGCAGGAGAAGGTTGCTCTCCAAACGAAATTCGAAGAGGAGAAAGAACAAATCCAGCAAGAGAAAGAGCAGTTGCTAGCCAAGCAACTCACAATCAAAGAAGCAGTCACCAAAGCACTTTGCTCTATGAAAGGCTTAGAGAAAAAAGTGGAAGAACCAGTAGAGCATCAAGTCGCGCAGCTTGCGGAAATTATCCAGCAGCTTCAGCAGAGAATCGTAGATCTGGAGCTACGAGCAGTACCTAGCACTCTGCAGGATGTATGAGATAAAAGAGAAGCAATTTCTCGAAGCGCAGTTGAGAGAATCAAATCTCTCGCCATGGAATGTAAATATCTAAGTGATCGTAGTGCCCAGACTTATGAGCGACTCACTGAGGATCCTAAATTGAAGGCACTAGAGTCGCAACTCTAGGAGGCAAAGCAGCAAGAAGAAATAGTACAAGCATGGTTAAAGCCCCTGTCAACAGTCAAGAGGATGAAGCGATAGCAACAACAGTGCACTACTCAACAGCAATTCCACACCATTCAAAGAAAATTCATGGAAGTGACTCAAAGGCTCCAACCAATACAGGATGAGGCTTGCCAAATGTTTGCAGAGATTGAAGGCCGAGGAGCAAAAATGGAGCAAGTCATCACTGCAGCTGAACAGATCTTGGAGGGACCTATCAATGAAGCAGTTATCCAAGATTTCACCGAGAATGAGGTTGTGGCGCAGCAACAAGTCGAAGGATCTCGAGACTTTTGAAGCATAGCTACCCAGATCAGAGTGACTCGAGATAAGTCACAGGTGAGTGTTGGGGGGTTGTTGGCCCTTAACCAAGTTTTGAGCAACCTTGGTCATGATTGACCTATTTTTGGACTTCAACAGGTTATCGAAGGCGGAGCAAAATTTGAAGTGGAGATCGTGGGATCTCGACCCCTTTTTAGGGATTTTTGGGTTTTGGGATATGTAACAGGTATGGGAATGTCGGCCCATGGGTTTATCCATGTTTAGGACCTTTTTTTAATCTATAAATAGAAAGTTAGGCGATGTAGGAAGGGGCTGATGAGCTAAGTGCTAAGTGCAAGTGTGGATTGTAGATGCTTCATGCATATTGTGTGAGACTTGTAGAGATAAGTGCAAGGGATTGTAAGAGACTATGGTAAGGCTTTGTGTTGTAAATCGGGGAAGGAGGATCTAGCAAAGTGCGCAGATATCATGTCCTCTGCAAAGTAAGATCTCATGGCTCTGTGCATGTAGAATATTGACAGAAAGAAATAAAAGAGAAGAAGAGTTGGTGGGCATAGCCCCAAGTTGGGGGTGAACCATGTATATCATGTGTTATGGTTGCTTTGTGCTTTATGGTTGTTCTCTTGTTTATGTGATTAAATGATTAGTGTGCTGATATATGCTTAGAATATTCTAATATGATAGCTTAGTGTTGAATAATGTGAATGAATGCTAGATCTAATCTATGTCGATGTGCTTAGTGCTTGAATGTATAGGATCTGTGTGAATATTGCATTTCTCTATTATTAGGGTTTATTTGCGTTGTAACAAGGGATGGATATTAATGAACTATAATTTCTAAGTGATTTTTAAACGTGTTTTAATCACATATCAGTGTCCCATCTAAGGTTGTAGACACTAGATTCCTACAACCACCCCTTCCTCTACCTCGGGTAAGACTTCATCTGCTTCGCAAGTGTTGTCGAAAGGGTCGGTAGTTAGGGTTTTGTCAGTGTTCTCTTGAGAATTTAACCATAGGTATGCCCCTGTGCCAAAACATAGCTAAGGTTGAGGATGTTGCATCATATCTTACTCAGCTAGCCCAATTTAAGGATGAGTTAGTTGCAATGGGAGAGATCATATCAGAAGCCAAGTTGGGGAGGATAGCCTTGAAAGGCTTCACAAAGGAATGGGATGTCTTTGTGAAGTGTGTGGTGGGTCGAGAAAATTTTCCATATTGGAGCAGGTTGTGGGATGACTTCACTTAGGAGGAGATCCATATGGGGTCTCATAGAAGTGGTCAAAAGAAAGACATAGCTGGGGAGAATGTTGCTCTTGCTGCAAAGAGCAAGGAGAAAGGAAATTTTGGGAGGGAATTGATTAAAGTCAGATGTTACTGTTGTAACTATTTAGGGCACCTTACTTCTTAGTGTCCTGATAAGAAGAATCAAAGGAAGGAATAGGAGGGGCCTAAGACAGCTGCTACAGTAGCCATGGAGGACTTTTCTTCCAAGTTCTATAAGCATTTTTCTTTGGTTACTCTAGTATCCAGTGTCAGTAGTGGAGGATTTGGGGATGATATCAGATGGATTTTTTACAGTGGAGAATCATGTCACATGGAAGGAATCTGGCGAGCATTCCTTATTATCACATAGACAAGTCATGATCAGATGGTGGAGAGTGAAGGAGGTATGGCACAAGCTATATGTGGAGTTGGAAGGGTTGGATTTCAACTTGAGTATGGAGGATTCCTGGAGCTTGATGGAGTTCTCTTTGTTCTAGAGTTGAGGGTTAACTTTCTCTTAGTATCAACCTTGAAGGATGTTGGATATTGTACAGTATTCAAGAGGGGACATGTATTTATCTATAGGGAGGGATTGGACCTAGTGGAACCACACTTGATTGGTGATCAGGTGGATAGGTTGTACATGTTGTGAGGATAAACTTCAGGATATGATTCAACGTCGGATGAGGAACAGGAGGCTCCTAAGACTATAGTGGGCCCAAGGATTCAGTCTTGGATTTAGAGAGAAGAGAGGGAGTCTCTTCTAAGCACTAGAAGGAGCCTCAGCTGGTGTGATCGAACTGATGCTCAAGGTGGAGTGTGTTCTCCTAGGAGCTCAGGGTTCAAAGTAGTTGTCAAGAGGATGTCTTCTGGTTCAAATTATGTCCAGGTGTTGAAGATGGCTCTAGGTTCAAAGGGAGATTCTACTACGAACAGTGTGATGGGACTGGATGATGGTGATGGCAACAAGTACATCCTTCACTAAGAGGGAGTGTTAGCTTTTTATCTCATGAGGTACTCTGCATGTGTGTCTTGTATGCGGAAGTAACCTTGTACCTACACTGCTAGACACTTGACTTTGTAATCAGTTTTTATAAAGATGTGATAAAGTAGTTATTTTATTAAAGTGACCTTTTAATAAATTGAACCTTCTAATATTAAAGTGACTTTATCTCATAAAGTGCACTTATGTTATAAAGTGAAAATGTACTTTAATATTTTTAAGTGATTTATTTTGGAGGGAATGAATCATGACCCTTGATCTTATAAAGGAAAGATTATATCTTGGCCATTAGATCTAGGGTTGGAGAATATGAAGGGTCACTTTCAGATTATAAGAGAATGCATTGGGTAGTGTGCAAGACACGATGAGAAGGATATTGAGAGAGATTTTTGAGATAGCTTGAGAGAGAAAAGTTAGGGCAACAAGGAAGGTGAATTTCCCAAGAGAGATTGGGCACAAATCCTAAGGGAATATTTATTTGTGAGTGTTGATATTTATTGTTTTTGTTGGAAGTCGTATTGTACGGATCCATACATTTCGTACAACAAGGGAAAGAGGGCACAGAAATCAAGGCAAAGTGTGGCACAAATTTTGAGGTTGTTGGAGGATTTTTCTTGCTACAATGAGGCAATACATATCGGGTCGTATGATTGTTGTTCATTGTGTTTATTCCACTACTAAAGTTCTTGGCAATGTTTATTTCTTCTTATGGTATTTTATGAGTGTGGTTATATATTTCAGAGTTCATTTAAGACAGTTATCTCTAGGTTGCTAAGTGTATGACATAATTTTTTATAAGTTGATTTTGTCATTTAAATTTCTACAAAGCCTTGTTGTGTCACGCTGTCCTATTATATTAATGATCGACTACCCAAAGTTGATGGTATAATACCTCCCACTATAGTCAAGAATATAATAGGTGATATAGAAAAGACATGCGGGAACACTTCCTTATGCTCCTTTTTTGAAAAGTTGGAAGCCAAATAAAATAAGTTTAAATTGAACAAGTTGTCTCCTTTTGTTGAGTCAACAGAGAGTTCTGGTGAGATAAAGTATAATATCAATACTACTAAAAACATATCTACAAGACTATTCAAAAAGTTTTATGAGCTAAGAGAAAAAATGTCCAAGTACGCACCAAAGTCTATTCAATTGTTGGAAGGTAGTGATGACTTCCCTCTTCCTTTTCATCTGCAAAGTAAATACCAAACCTATTGCAATTGAGATTTGTATGGCACTTGGTCGTCTTCCATGCATGTGCCTGGTGTTGGAACAAAATTCTATTTTTGTGGTAATAGTTATATGAATGCCAAGTCTAAAATAGATGTTGCAAATCTTGGGTTGTTTATCCTTTCACATGTATTTGTTCCTCCTAAATAATCAATGGAACTTATATCATTTTGTGGTTCTCTTTATAGTCGATCTGCTTACTTGAATATTTTTAAATACAAAAATAGCATTCCCATGTATAGTATGTGCATGAATGGTTATGATTTTGAAAACTTTAATAAGAAAAACATGTTGTATATCGATGGTTATCCACAAACTCATGGGAATGTCCTCATAAACAGTTGTTACATGTCCTCATTATTTAGTGTGAATTGTTCCTTTGAGGAACACTACAATGAAAAGGAGTTCTTTATGAAAAGGAAGACATCCAAATTTGTTGTTGTGCATACAATTATGTAGTTTGTCTTTTGGTGACAAGTTGTTAATAAACTATAAATTTCGTAGACCACCAACCGCTCATAAAAAAACACCTTGCATTGGGTCTACCCTTAGACATTCCCTTGTGTCATAAGAAAAATATGATTGGGTAATTGTATTTTTGGATTTTCAATGGAACCAATGTAAATCTATTTCTTAATTTGACTTGTGTTTTATAAAGTGGTTGGTTGCATGTTACAATCTTTACATCAAATATGGGGACTAAGTCCTATAACATCTACACATGAACTTTTGTTTATTTTATTTATTGAGTTTTATTAATACTTTTATATTTTTAAATATTCATATATAATTAACTTAATTTAATTTAATATTCTTTTAGAAGCAAAGGGGATAATAATTGAGCATACAATTATAAATTTTTCCTTCCTATCGTGAACATTGAGGAGTTGAGTGAAGAGTTAGGGTTTCATGACCAGAACACCCCCTAGCCTCTAAATCCCTTGTCCAACCCATTCACATCAGAAAATGATCATTTACACAATGTGGGTTATTTCTAGCCTTCCCATGGATGAGGCGGAGGGGGTGCACGCCCCCTCATACAACAATGTTGTAGCTAATGAACGGTTGGGAGCAAAGAGCTCAACACTGACTTTTGAGCTGCTGCCACACCTAAGGGAGAAAATTCTTCATGATGAACAGAGGATGGGAAAATTTATGGAAGTTAAAGCCAATACCTCCATCCAAAAGTGACACGAATGTGGGAGCCAAGAAAATGTATCCCACAAACCAATACAACTCCAAGGTATGTCATTATCTCAACTCAGCTCGCATAGTGAAAAATACCCAGTTTATGAAAGAACATTCATTGATAGGGAAATTTTTGGGACTTTGGCCCTCAAAATAGGATTTAATGAAGTGGATCAAAACCTGGTAGAATCCCAAGGACACTACGACCTCCAGCTAGGGCCAAAAGGCTTATTTACAATATTTTTCTTCAATCTTGAAGACAAAGACCGAATATTTGAGAATGGACCCTACTTCTTCAATTCAGCAGACCTATATTTAATATTCTAGACTGGCCAGTTTTTCCCTGAAAAGGAAGACTTTTCCTATGTAGCGATTTGGATCTGCCTTTACTCCCTCCTGCAGGAGCTCTGGTTAGAGCAAATACTTGTTGGTATCAATAATACACTCAGCCTTTATGTCAAATCCTCTGAAGAAACGTCACAAATAAGGTATAGCTCATATGATCGCATATGTGTTTACATGAATATCTCTAAGGATATTCCAGGCTCCCTAACTCTTGAATACCAAGATGAAGAACGGATACAAACTGTTATCACATATTTTTGCAAGGGGATGTTTTTCCTTTGGAGTTGGCCATTGGGTGACCAAATGCGAAAGAAGTGGGCTTAAAAACCCACAAATGTATTTCATACAAATTCAGGGCATGATTGTGCAAAGGTGCACACATATCTAGTCAGCGAAGATCCAATCAACCATAGGCTCAGTCTCAACCATCGGATCCATCAAGCAAATCAATCAATGGTGGAAAATCATCACGAGAATCAGGAATCGGGACTTCGGGATGTTTCGTCAAAATGGCCCATCAAAATCCTGAAGTCTCGAATTATGAAGTCAGCGTAGGTCGTCCGATCCAGCAATACGTGTGGCGCCATATCTGAAAAGCAAAGAGTGCCACTTCGGTAATTTTGAAGTGAGGAAGGCACGCATCGTCCTGACTCCCCGAGGAGTGAAGTCCCAAAATGCAAAGCAGATCTGGACTGTCCGATCGGGGTGGGCCACAGGCCGTTGATCTAGCAGTAGGCAGAGCTCGGGAGTTTGGAAGTCGAGAGGTCAAGAGTGGGTCACATTCAAGGTACTCAAAGCTCGAACTCATGAAACACTCAAGAATGGGCCCAAGGTCATAGCCCGAGGTCATGTGGAAAGGTTGGCGCCCATCGTGAGGAGTTTCAACTGTCGTATGCATAGAAGATCCGACCATCGATCTGGACGCAGCGATTTCATAAGTCAGGAGTCAGGGTTTCTGTTGTCAAGTGATATGAGTATTCCTGAAGGGAGAAATCCTAGAGCACCTGTGGAGATAAGCATTGGGTCATGACCCAAGGTCGCATGCAGGTAAAGGTGTAGAGTTCACGTGAGCTATGTCAGTGGTCGAAACGTCGGTTTTGGACACAAAAAGAGGCCGCCATGTTTTCCAAGTGCCAAGTCGACTCAGCCCCATCCTGATCCTGATACAGACATTTCATGAAAGTGAGGCGGCAGTTGAGACCTCGTCTCACCCCATAAGTTGAAAACATGAAGAGAGCGATCGTAAAGGCAGACTATCAATTATGGACAGTTTTTCCTATAAAGCACATAACAGCGCCCGACTCACATATGACATGAGGAGGCCTGCATAATCTGACAGAGCAGGCACCAACTGAAAAATGTTAATGCAGTGGTTCTTGCACGCCTCTGCGGGACGAATTTTTGAGTATATGTATGTAGTTTTGAGTTTTATTAGAGGTTTATGGTTGAGCTAGGCTCCCGCATTGTAAAGTTTTAATGAAGCTCTAGTTATTTTAGTTATGTATCTGTATTTGAGACTTCTTGTTTAATGAAAGTCAGCTTGCTTTCCATTTCTCTGTAATAGTTGTGTTAGAACACTCGAGCATGGATGATCAAGTCGAGGGTAGTTATGTTGTTGTGGTGTAGGTTTGATCACCGTGGCATTGCGGCCAGGTTTAATCTTATTCTTGTGTTATATTTTCCCTCTTACATTGGATGGCTCAAGCATGGAAGATCCAGTCGAGTTGTTGTAGTTGCAGGGTGATGAAGGTTTGATCATCCTGCTTCTATAACTATGTTGCTTGGACCATATTTCAGTGTCTGAAGCTTGATCTCAAAATTTCTCTTGAGTATTGATTTTTTCCTCTTCGAGTTGTTGGAAGGCCTGATGCCCATAGTAGTCTCATTCATCATTCTCGCTAAGTCTTCCCTCTTTTCTCTGCTCATACTTAATCTCAACATACTAAATGAAGTTGAATCAAGACCTCACCTATTTGTGCGTGCCAGACCCTATTTTCTGAGTTAAAACGATATTGTATTGAGTCTGCACCCATTGACCTCGTATAAAACCAACCTATGACATATAAATTCTGATGGGTACTGGGATTACCTCCAACGCAATATGTAGGTGACTTCTAGTGTTAACATTTCTAGCACCATTGTCGGGGACAAATTGAAGATTTTCCCTAGGTAGAACGACAACAAACTTCTGATTTTGAAGGTGGATTAGATATCAGAACCTTTCAAGATTAAATTTGCACCTGGTGACTCCACTGAGGTGACTCCACTATCTCGACTCCACGGTTTCAGTGTGGTTGCTTCTGGATACAGCTATATCCCCTGGGAGAACAGTTATAGCCCCTGGGAGAACACAACGATCGGATCTTGTCTTTAATGGTGAAGAAACACCAGACACACTCATTTTTCATATCATTCACCTGGCGACTCCATGGTTAAAGAATCGATTAGCAACTCCACTAGTCTAAAATGGAAAAAATCTTGGCTCGGAGGTTTTGTCCCTTTAATTTCTTTATTGTTCCTGGTTTTCCCAATGTTGTTCCTACTTCAAATGAATGGAGTGATTATTTGCCCATATTTAGAGAGCGTAAAGAGGACAACCCTGATCATCATCTTCGTAAGTTTCATGAACTCATGCATCAATGGGAGATACATCATGAGGATGTATTGTTAAATATGTTCATGTTCTCATTAGAAGGAGATGCTTGCCAGTGGTATCACTCCTTACCTCCTGCTAGCATTTCCTCCTTGAAAGAATTTCATGTAGCTTTCAATAGACATTGTCGAAATTTTTATTCCTCTGAGTTTATTTGTCATAATTGTTGTGAGGAATACCAGGACAGTGATCAAGATATGATTGTTTCGAATGAAAGTTGTGAGGATGAGGGACATCCCCCGGAGGAGATGATGGAGCTTATACGATCACTTTCTGTAAGAATAGAGGAATTGAAGGCAGATCGTGCTTGTTTCTCTTATGGAGACACAGAGGATTATCTAGTCCTTGAGGTAGAGGTTCTTGGAAGTTCTACTGAGGACGATGATGAATATTCCATAGTTGTAGAGGCCTTGCATTCTACTTCTGAAGTGCCTATTGTTTCAACCTTTGATGATTATTCAGATGAGGAGCAGCAAAGCCATGCATCACAATTTGTTGACCTGGGGAGAAGCTAGTCGGTACATGATAGCTACGAATCAGATCCTAAGCTGGATATCTAGGATTTCCAAGAACATACAGTAGAGCCTTGTCATCTATTCATTAAAGAAAATTATCATGAGAAAATCAGCCATCCTTGGCCTGCAGAAGACCAAGAGCATAGCTTTCCCAAGGCTCTCATTTATGAAGATTATGAATCTGATCCTTAGGAGAGCTATGAAAAAGAAGAGGAGAAATAGAAGGGGCAGTTTGTCTCATGTCCAAATCATGTCTGTGAGTAGCCATCGCTTGGGACCAGTCAACCGACATCGACTATTCGCCCACCTGTGCCTACCAGGTATATTCAGCCATGTGTGAGCAGCAGTATAGCAGGGAAGCCTGACTGTTACAAATTGTTTGTAGTTTTTCGCTTGTCCTATGAGCCTGAGAAGGAATACATGGAGTTGTATTTCCTTCATGTTTTGAAGCCACCTAGCTTCATCCTAACCTCAGCATTAGGAGGAAAGTTGAAGGATGTAACCATTCTGCTGTCACGGTTGCATTATCTAATATCAATCGTCAATAGAGTGAAGGAGCTTCCAGTTAGGAAGTTACTTGAATGGCTATGGTGGAAATTTTCTTTCACCTAGCACTGTGTAAAAATTTATTAGTTTATGATTGTACATAAATAAGCTCCTTGGAGCATGTGTGTTTATTTTTGTTTTTACTTATCAGCCCGTATTATTCAGCAGAATGTGTTTCGAGCTTGACTCCATAGCCCAATGAAAAAGGTGACTGGAACTACAAAAGGAGATCTTAGAGCCTCGTAGGGAGGACTCTATCCCCCATGGAGCCTAATGTTATCACATATTTTTGCAAGGGGGTGTTTTTCCTTTGGAGTTGTCCATTGGGTGACCAAATGCAAAAGAAGTGGGCTTAAAAACCCACAAATGTATTTCATCCAAAGTTAGGGCATGATTGTGCAAAGGCGTGCACATATCTGGTTGGAGAAGATCTAATCAAACATAGGCTCAGTCTTAGTCATCGGATCCATCAAGAAAATCAATCAACGATGGAAAATCCTCACGGGAATTAGGAATCAGGGCTTCGGGATGTTTTGTCAAAATGGCCCATCAAAAGCTTGAAGTCCTGAAGTCTGAAGTTAGCATAGGCTGTCTGGTCCAACAGGATGCATGGCACCAGATCCAAAAAGTGGAGAGTGCCACTTCGAGAATTTTGAAGTGAGGAAGGCGTGCATCATCCTAACTCCCCGAGGTGCAGAGTCTTGAAATGAGAAGCAGATCTAGACCGACTGATCACAGTGGGCCATAGTCTGTTGATCTAGCAGTAGGTGGAGCTCAGGAGTTTGGAAGTCGGGAGGTCAAGAGTGGGTCACATTTAGGGTACCTGAAGCTCGATCTCATGAAGTTCTCAAGAGTGGGCCCAAGGTGATAGCTCGAGGTCATGTGGAAAGGTTGGCACCCATCGCGAGGATCCTCGGCCGTCAAATGCATAGAAGATCCGACCGTCGATCTGGGCGTAGCAATTTCGTAAGTTGAGAGTCAAGGTTTTTGTTGTCAAGTGATATGAAGATTCTCGAAGGGAAAAATCCCGGAGTGCCTGTGAAAATAAGCATTGGGTCATGACCCAGGGTCGCATGTGGGTAAAGGTGTAGAGTTCACGTGAGCTACACCAGGGGAAGAAACGTTGGTGTTGGCCATAGAAAGAGGCCACCACATTTTCTAGGTGCCAAGTCAACTTGGCCTCGTCCTGATCCTGATGCAGACAATTCATGAAAGTGAGGCGGTAGTTGAGACCTTGTCTCACCCCATAAGTGGAAAACATGCAGAGAGCGGCCGTAAAGGTAGACTGTCAATTATGTACATTTTTTCCTGTAAAGTACATAACGTCGCCTGGCTTGTATCTGACATGAGGAGGCCTGCATAATCTGATAGAGCAGGCACCGACTAAAAACATTAATGTAGTGGTTCGAGCATGCCTCTACGGGGATAATTTTTTAGTATATGTATGTAGTTTTGAGTTTTATTAGAGGTCGATGGTTAATCTAGGCTCCCACATTGTACATTTTTAATGAAGCTATGGTTCTTCTGGTTATGTATCTATATTTGAGAATTCTTGTTTAATGAAACTCAGCTTCCTTTCCATTTCTCTCTAACAGTTGTGTTAGAACACTCGGGCATGGATGATCCAGTCGAGGGTAGTTATGTTTTTTTTATGTAGGTTTGATCACAGTGGCATCGCGGCCAGTTTTAATCAATTGCCTATGTTGTCTTTTCCCTTTTACATTGGATGGCTCGGGCATGGAATATTTAGTTGATTTGTTGCAGTTACAGGGTGATGAAGGTTTGATCATCCTACTGTTGTAACTATGTTTCTTGCACCATATTTCAGTGTCTAGAGCTTGATCTCAAGATTTCTCTTGAGTATTAAGTTTTTCCTCTTCGATTTTCTAGAAGGCCCGATGCCCATAGTAGTATCGTTCATCCTTCTCGCTAAGTATTCCCTCTGATCTCTGCTCATACTTAAGCTCAACTTACTAACTGAAGTTGAATCAAGACCTCACCTATTTTTGAGTGTCAGTCCCTGTTTTCTAAGTTAAAACGATACTGCCTTAATTTTGCGCCCATTGACCTCGTATAAAAACAACCATTGACATATAAAATCTGATGGGTACTAGGCTTACCTCCAACGCAATCTAGAGGTGACTTCTAGTGCTAACACAAACAATATATTGTGAGGATATTCCCTTCCATTGTAGAAAATGCCATGAACATGGCCACCTCTTTCGACATTGCCCTTT
>ML808895.1:28171-48370 GCA_009831015.1 Picea engelmannii
CCCGCATAGAAGAGGAGGATTATAACAAGTAAAATAGGGTTTCACCCAGGTATAGGGAAAGAAATGGCCTAACACTCGTAATCTTGGGCCAGGACAAAGTAAAAAACCTTCAAATAGTAACTCTTTTGACATTCTCAGTAAATTGCTTGATACCTAGGAGGTGGAAAACCCACACATACAACCAATCAAAGAAAATTTCAAAGGTAAGGCTAATAAAGTTCAAGAACCAATCCTAGAACAAATAATACCACCTAATCCTCCTTCCTAGATGGTCGTTGATCTATCTCCAGGAGAAGGGGAAGATCTGGAAATGATAGTCGATGAGATAGACTTAGTTGATATTGATTTAGACCTACTCGAGGAGGCTTACAACAAGAAAGAGTTACAATCCCTCCCTCCTAAGGAGCTATAAAAAGTCCATAAATTCTACATAGACTCCACTACGAGAGATACACCTAGATCTGGAGGCACTTTGGGGGTTCATTTGGACCCAAGAAAAAACAATCGCAAAATACTCAAAGAAATGAAAAGAAGAGGTTGTAAATCTACACAACAATTCATTCATGAGGTAGGCAATTTTATGATCAACTTGGGACAGATCCAAAATCTCACTGAGAGATTCTTTTCTCCCCCCCTCCCCCTCTTCCTCATGAATATTCTCTCTTGGAATGTAAGAGGCCTCATTGGGAGAACAAAGCATAGACTTCTCTGTAACTGTATAATGGCAGAGAAACCAAACACAATTTTTCTTCAGGAAACAAAATGCACATGCATGACTGCAAAATATATCTTTGCACAGTGTTGGAAGCAGAGCAACTATATAATTAATTATTTTAATGGTATAGAGGGGGGTATTTCTATCATATGAAACCCAACTACAGTCACTTTGGACAATTTTTACTCCATAATTTTTACAACCTTCACAGACACCTAGGATTTATTTTTCCTAAGGTTTTTCCTTGTTTATTATACATAATTATTCATTATCCAATCTCCTATATTTTAGGGGAGAATATTCCACCTGGAGAATATTCTCTTCAGTTGACACTTCAGTTTGACTAGTTGAGTTGAGTCTAGATGCTACATTGGTTTTGTCACCATGCAACATTGGGATCATCACCATGATAATGCACACTTGCCTTGGTTTCATCACCAGACTGGTGCATTACCCTTGATTCCTTGATCTACTCCTCACTGCACTCTGTTTCATTCAGTTAACTGAACATTGGTTGCCTAGTTAACTCAGCTAGGTGGCAGTTCACTCTCGTAACTGCCTGAGAGACTAGACTAGATGGAAATTCACTCTCATAACTATTGGTGTGTGTCTAGATCACTCTAGACCACCACTATGGTGCATTGGTTCTCCTCCAGTGTGCATTGATTGAGTTATACAGAGTATATCATGTCTAAATTATTCAGTATTCATTACGGTTATTGAAAATTCTTCCATTCCTTCTCTCTTACTTCTTTTTTCTCAATTTCTCTCTAAAATGTGTGTGGTATTTTCTAGATAGATCTATTATGTGCAAGTTCAACACATTTACATGGTATCAAAGCTGACAGACTGCTAAGAAAAATCTACACCAAATTTTTTTGCAGGTACAAAATATTGAAGACATTGGAAAGATGGATTTCCCAAAAGAATTCATTCTTACATCTTAAAATTAATTTGCATGGAAGGAGAGAATAATGATTCATCTCTGAACTGGAGGATTGTAGAGGTTAAACTTGAATACAGATATAGAATCGACATCAGCCATAGAAAAATTCAAGTACTTAAATCGAATGGATAAAGCACTCAAAACAATTTTCAATCTTATTTCTCTCGATCTCCTTTTTCACGTATCTTCTTGTAAAACCCCCAATGAAGCCTGAACCACCTTAAAAGGGATCTTTGGAAAATAGGATGAGATGAGGGGACACATGTTGGAGGTGGAATTTCTCACATTGGATCCAAAAAGATTCGACAATATCCAAGATTTCTTTACAAATTTCAAGGATTTACTGTCGCAACTCAAAGCTTGTGAGGTTGATAAATCTAAGGAGAAGAAACAAATGGTTCTCACCATTCTCTCCAAAATTGGTCCTGAATTCTCTGTGTTCGTGTCCACATTCCATTCAATTAGATTAACCTTTGGAGCCACCTGGAAGAGGCCTTCTATTGAGGACTTTATCGAATTCCTGACACAAGAGCAAACCAAGCTCATCAACATGAGAAAAATCAAAGTCCTAAAGGCACATGCACTTATTGTGAAATATGGAAACCATCAATATCATAAATCTAAATATAAATACAAAAGGAAATCCCATGCACATCTGAAGAAGGAAGGGTACTCAAAACCCTTCAACAATGCCTTTGAATCCAAAGGTAGAAAGGGAAGAAAAGGGGAGAAATGCTCATACTTCCATAAAGGATTCCATTTAGAATTTGCATGCATGTAGAAACAAATAGATCTAATGTCTCAAATACTTCAGAAAAACAACCTTGGAGATCACATCCTTGAGGGTGACAAGAAGAAGAAGCCAGAAGATTAGAATCCCAAGAAAGGCAATTTTAGCCATGCCTTGATTGTCTTCAACTCCTCTCCCAATGATTGGATCATAGATTCATGAGCATCAAATCACATGGCTGCCACAGAAGCAGTTTATTCTTCATTGGATGCATTCAAAGTTCCTCCTATTTTGATGGGGGACAACTCTCCAGTCAAAGTCACCGGAAAAGGAAGGATTGAACTCACCAACAGAAGCTTTGAGAATGTGTTGTGTGTTCCCAAACTTTTCGTCAACCTTCTCTTTGTGTATCATATGATGAATTCCCATACCGGAAAGAAATTCATATTCACACCAAATGTAGAGGGCATCTATGACATGCAAACCAACTCCAGGGTTTCTACTGGTGAGGTAAATCATCAATCTAGATTGTATACATTTTTTGAATTTATTGAACCAGATTATGCTTTACTACTTACCCATGTTGATGAAAGTAGTAGGATATGACACGAAAGGTTTGGACATTTGAATTTCATATATATGCAATAGCTTAGCAAGCAAAGATTGGTTGATGGTCTACTAGACATCCATTTCTCCAAGGAATTATGTGAGGGATGAGTTCTTGGAAAACACCCTCAAGAGAAATTCAACAAAGGAAAGTCTCAGAGAGATTCCGCTCCTTTAGATCTGATCCATAGTGACCTCATGGGTCCTTTTCCGCATCCATCTATCAGAAAATCAAGGTTTGTTTTCATTATTTTTTATGATTTCTCACGTTTCACATGGATTTACTTTCTCGAGAAAAAATCTGAGGTCTTTCAACACCTCAAATATTTCAAAGCCCTGGTTGAGACACAGTCCAAAAAAAAATCAAAGACCTCTAAACTAATAACGGGGGATAGTGTGTCAATCATGAGATCCATAATATTTTCCATGAGGTAGGGATTCAGTTGTAGCACATGGTTCCATATACTTCACAACAAAACGGAGTTCTTGAGCAGAAAAATAGATCTCTAAAAGAGATGGCATCTTGCATGTTGCATGCAAAGTCACTACCAGAGAGACTATGGGATGAAGCACTTAATTGTGAAACATACATCCAAAACAGATCTCTCCATAGATCTATCAATGATAAGACCCCCTATGAGGCTTGGAACAACCTCAAACCGGAAGTGAACCACTTTCATATTTTCGGTTCACGTGCATGGGCCCGGATTCACTCTGAAAAGAGGAAGGCACTTGATCCACAGAGAACTGAGTGTATTTTTGTTGGATACCCCCATGGTGTGAAGGGATACATACTTATTGATATTTCCTCGGACTGACTCATCATTCAACGAAGTTTCCAATTCGAGCAAAGTGTCTCGCATGTACCTCAGCAATCGCATGGAGACACCTTCATTATTCCACCTGTCTGAGATGATGAGCATGCACATGCCAACTCTTCTTCAGATGAGAGTTCTGATCTAGATGACTCGGATTATTCAGATATAGAGTCAGTGAAATCAGATGTAGAGTCAAAGCATCCATATGCAGTTGCAGAGCTAGAGCAGAGGCCCAAGTGGGCACAAACTACTCATCAGGATGTAGGGGATCTCGTTGGTGATCCAGTCGATACTAGGAGGACTCGATCTGATTTCGAGAAGCCCCATGTTACACTCACTACCATTGAACCATTTCCCTCCAGGCATCTTTTATTGGTTCAATATTCAGATCCACAGTCTTATGGAAAGGCTACTGGAAATCCCTTTTGGGAATCCGCCATGCAGGAGGAGTACAACTCCCTCCTCGACAACCAGACTTGGGATCTAGATCCCCTTCCTTCTGGAAGGAAACTTGTCAGATGCAGATGGGTCTACATGACCAAGAGCATAGCGGATAGAAAAATTAGCAGATACAAATCCAGGCTTGTTGCCAAAGGCTTTCAGCAGGTGCATGGAATCGACTATGATGAGATCTTCTCTCCTGTAACAAAGATGGATTCCATACATTTGGCACTTGCCATTGCAGCAGCCAAGGAATGGGAATTACATCAGATGGAAATGAAGAATGCATTTCTTCATAGTGATCTCTTTGAGGAGATCTATATGGATCAGCCCTAGGGATTTATGCAGGATTCATCTTTGGTCTGTCGACTGAAGAAATCTCTTTATGGCCTCATGTAGGATCTAAGGGCATGGTATGCCAAGATAGACTCCTACATGTCATCACAGAACTTTGTACATTGTAAATTAGACCCGAATGTCTACATGCTCAGGACGGTTGATTCACTTCTACTCTTAGTTTTGTATGTTCATGATTTGCTAATCATCGGCTACTTGAATTCAGTGATTGTTGCAGTCAAGAGGATTCTACATGACATGTTTTTTATGATGGACATGGGTCCACTACACTTCTTTCCTTAGACTCGATATCAGTCAGGATGCATCAGGCATCAAACTATCGTAGGAAAAGTATGCACGAGATCTCCTTGAGAGATTTCACATGACAAACTGCAATTCTGCTCCAACTCCTTTCCTATCAGGAGTCAAACTTGAGGATGGAGGGGATACTCCACTGGTTGACAGCACACTGTATAGAAAGCTGGTGGAGAGCTTGTTTTATCTCACACACTCCAGACCAGACCTATCCTATGCAGTTGGTGCGGCTTTCAGGTTCATGCAGGATCCGCATGAGCTACATTGGAAGGTTTCAAGGTGTATCGTTCAATACGTGCAGGGAACCATCACCTTTGGGATTCATTATACATTAGACTCTACATTAGATCTCATCGGGTTTACTGATTATGACTGGGTTGGTGATAACACTGATCACAAGTCCACATCTGGTTACTCACTTAGTCTTGGTTCTAGGTCGATCTGTTGGTCGAGAAAGAAGCAAGTTGACATTTCTCTATCTTCGGCTGAGGAAAAGTATAGAGGGATAGTTAACATAACCATTCAGGCTATGTGGCTACAACATTTTCTCACCGATTTGTTAATGTTTAAGCTATTATTATAGTTCTTTTCATTTCAATAGATAACAATAGCATAATACAAGATCACTGAGAAATACACAATCACAAGAGACACAGCATTTATCCTGGGAAACCCTCTAGGGGAAGAAAACCCARCAAAACTTCCTTATTATAGATAGCCAATACAATGCCAAGAGATAACTCAAACTAATACAGAAGATCCTCTCCCAAAGATGTGCCACTCTCTCTCCTTCTTCTCTAACTGCAATTCTGAAACTTGTCTCTCAATGAGCAAGTGAGTTGTGTGTCTAAGTGAGGCGCTAGCATCCTTATTTATACAATACTGGCACGTGTGAAGTGTCTCTTTACTGGCAGGTCTGACTTCTCCAACTAGGTGGTTATAACCACCTTTATTATGTTTTGGGACCTCTTAATATATTTTGGGGCCGACTTCTTCTTTTGCCTTTTACAATTACATTATGACCAATCTGCAAAAGGGGATTTGGTCCTTTTTCAATAGACAACATGATCAATCCACAATGGGGATTGATCCAATGAATAATATATCAAATAATAATGAGAATACACTTTGCAGTTACATTATTTTAACATGATTTGGGCATTCATTTTCATTGGTTGATCACCATCTAGTGAGACAACCAGAGCACTCTGAAGTTCTGCAGAGATCTAGTTCAGAGGCAGCAAACTACATCTGATACTTAGTACATGAGGGTATCATTAACCTATAGTTTTTTCCTTCAGAAGAACGGATGGTGGACATTTTCACCAAGACATTCACTGAGCATAAGTTTCATTCTTTGTGAAGTCGTCTTAGAGTGAAGGACACAGTTGCCTAGCAATTGTATTTCTTCTTTTTACATACATTGTACCTTGAGAGGGGGGGTTTCCCATGAAGTTTTCCCTCTTTCCTCACTTTGTTTCAGTGTATCTTTTGTATTTGGGTACCTAACATGGCCTCATTGTCGGGACCCATTCTTTATTTTCACCATAGTGATGTTAAGAGGGGGTGTTGGAGTTACCTCAACCCACACCTAGGATTTATTTTTCCTAAGGTTTTTCCTTGTTTATTAGTCATAATTAGTCATTATCCAGTCTCCTATATTTTAGGGGAGAATGTTCCACCTAGAGAATATTCTCTTCATTTGACACTTTCGTTTGACTAGTTGAGTTGAGTCTAGATGTTGCATTGGTTTTGTCACCATGAAACATTGGGATCATCACCATGTTAATGCATATTTGCCTTGGTTTCATCACCAGACTAGTGCATTACCCATGATTCCTTGATCTACTCCTCACTACACTATGTTTCAGTCAATTAACTGAAGATTGGTTGACTAGTTAACTCAGCTAGGTGGTAGTTCACTCCCGTAACTGCCTGAGAGACTAGACTAGATGGCAATTCACTCTTGTAACTGTTGGTGTGTGTCCAGATCACTCTATACCACCACTATGGTGCATTAGTTCTCCTAAAGTGCACATTGATTGAGTTATACAGAGTATATCATGTGTAAATTATTCATTATTCATTATGGTTAATGAGAATTCTTCCAGTATTTCTCTCTTGCTTCTTCTTTCTCAAATTATCTTTGCAAATGTGTGTGGTATTTTCTAGCTAGATCTATTTTGTTCAGGTTCAACACATTTACAATGCCTATTGCCCTCAATCCCCCATAAAAGGACAAATTCTTACAAAATATCAAATCTATAGGCAACCTGGTTGGTTAGCATTGATGGATTCTTAGAGGGGATTTCAATATCATCATCTTCTTGTAAGAAAAAAGAGGTGGAGTTAGAGGATTGGATAAAGACATTGATAGCTTTCAAGATCTCATAACAAACTTGCATTTGATAAACATAGAAGTGAAAAATGGCGTCTTCACGTGGAAAATAAGCACTTTGGAAACCATCAGGTATATTGTCGACTGGATCACTTCATGATCTCAGAATCCCTCATGTTGGAAGAACTAGTGCTAGAAGCACGCATTCTACCCAAATCAGGATCAGATCATTGGCCTATTCAATTCTAGATTAAGACTACTAGCGTACCCAAATTCAAGCCTTTTTGGTTTGAAAATTTATGGCTTACCCACCCAGACTTTCAAGATTTATCCAACAAATGGTGGTTAGAAGCAGAGGTAACTCATGGAACATTTATGTATATATTTCAACAGAGGTTAAATAATTTCAAGTAGTCTTTAAAAGACTGGAACACAAATGTGTTTGGAGATATATTTCAAGCCTAAAAATCAATAGATAAATGATTGCAGGAGATTCAAAACAAACTCATTCAACAAGGCTCTATGGATTCCCTCTAGGAAAAGGAGGATCTTCTTAAAAAATAGTTGGAAGAAAGGAATCAACAAGAGGAAATCATTTGGCTCTAGAAATCAAGAGTGCAATGGCTTAAAGAAGGTGAAAAAAATACCAAGTTCTTCCACATATACATGATACATCGATGACATATCAATCACATTACCAAATTGGGGAATGACCATAGACAAGTACTCATGGAGCATGAAGCAATGGAGGATGAGATCATCAACTATTACTCCAACCTTCTTTCAGAGCCAATCTGAGATCGATCATAAGCCATCAATGAAATTACTTAGCACAAACCTAATATCATCTCCCAGGAACAAAACGAAGCACTCATGTGGCCTATTTCCATGGAGGAGGTGGACCAAGCAATGAAGGAAATGTCGGTGGGAAAATCCCGAGGGCCTTATGGTTTTACCAAAGACTTATTTCAAAATTGTTGGCAAATGGTTCGAGAATAGGTCTGGTAGTTGGTGGAGGAATCTCTATCCTTAGGTAAAGTCTTAACTGCACTCAATGCTACCTTCCTCACGATCATACCTAAGGAAGAACAAGTGACCCACCCCAAAAAATTGTAGCCCATCTATTTATGCAATATTATTTATAAACTCATAATAAAGGACGTTTCACTTAGACTCAAGTTGATTCTTCCCTTCATTATCTCCAAGGAGCAATCAAGACACATGGAAGAGTGTCAGATTCTAGACAGCATCATCCTGGTGCATGAGGTGATCCACTCCCTTAAGTCCTCAAGAAATTCAGGTATGCTTATAAAACTGGACCTTTATAAGACCTTTGATCACTTAAGTTGGTAATATATCTGCTCTATTCTATATGCTTTTGGATTTTGTCATGAATGGGTAAATTGGATATTAAATCTCACTTCAACTTCTTTTTTCTCAATTCTTGTCAATGGAGTCCCCTCAAAAACCTTTGCTCCCTCTCGAGGAGTCTGTCAAGGATACCCCCTTACCCCTTTCCTATTTGTCATTATTCTTGAAGGGCTTAGCTACTACATCAAAGACTCAATTGCATATGTCTCCCTACAAGGTCTACCCCTCCATGGTCTCCAGCTTGAAGCCTCACATAGTCAATTTGTAGATGACACCATGTTAATGGGAACACCCACAACGAGAGAATCACATAAAATCAATATCATCCTTTCTGAATTTAGTGAGGCTTCAAGTACCTCTATCAGTCTAGAGAAATGCTAGATTTTTTTCTTTAATACCCCTCTAGCCATTCAAAATAACATTTTTTGTCTGTTAGGCACCCCCAGAGATCCCTTTCGTCCAATTACCTTGGCATCCCTCTCTCTTATTCATCGGCTAGAAACATCTTCTGGTCTTGTGTCACTGACTCTCTAGCCAGGCATATGAATTCATGGACCTTTCAAACTCTTAATCTAGCTAGTAGGTTGGTACTAGTAAAATATGTCCTTCAAGCATTACCAACCTATCTCTTCTCGGACTTAGCGACTCCTAAATCAGTGCTTAATACCATCATAAATATTCAAAGAAAATTTCTCTGGCAGTGACTAAAATATGACAGCAAATGAGCCATGTTCAGTTGGGAAAAACTATGCAGGCTCAAGATCAATGGTGGTCTTGGGCTCCAGGACCCTGGTATGCTTAATGAGTTAATGGGTGCAAAAATCTAGTGGTGATGGTTGAAGCACCTAAAAGAAATTTGGGTAAGGTTATGGAAACAAAAATATGCTCCAATTATTGATGAGGATCATCTAATTAGAATGATAGATCAAATCCAAGGGTCCAATATCTGGAATGTGGCCTAGTGCAACCGACCCCTCATTCAGGGACACAATTTCTAGGAGCTAAGAGATGGATGAGATGTCTATTTCTGGTTAGAATCCTGGTATAAATTCCCTCCACTGCAATATTTGGAAACCCTTCATCAGATCCAAGCTCAATTGCCAAATGACAATATGACTAGGGTCACCAATTTTTGGAAAGAAACCCCCTAGATTCTCAATGGAGGGTTTGGAAAACCTTGCATAGAGATCTAAATCTTCTAGTTGATTACAATTTGAACCCATGGAAGAAAATTACCTCCTTGAGAAATATTCACTCACATGAAGGTCAGTACAATCTATGTTGGGGGAATTATAGTGTTGGGACCTTCACAATCAAAGAGGATTACTATCTCAATGCACAATTTCATTTACTTCCCAAGGATCTGATATGGAACACTATATAGAAATCAAACCTATGGATGAAAGTCTCAACCTTTCTTTGGCTTCTAATACAAAATTGTATCCTCACCTAGGATAAATTAAGGGGAAAAGGATGTATTCGACCCTCAATGTTTCCTCTATGTATGCAGCATGAAGAATCAATGGAGCACTTAATTAACCAATTTCCTTTTAGTGCGAAACTCTGGGACAAGGTAGACACTATCATGAGGAAAACAAATCGCACATGAGATAGAATTATTCAATCTATAGAACGTTGGATAACGAATGCCTACAAAAATCCCATCCTCAACAGGATTTGGCAGTTGATTCCAAGATTTGTTGTCTGGAAAACATGGAAAGAACATAAAAATCTAGTTTTCCTTTCTAAGCCTTCCTCAACATATTTTTTCTGGTCAAACATTTTCAGCAACACTCAAGAAACTATGAGATCTCAACACTGGTCTACTAAGGACCCAGTCTGCGATCCTGATGAGAGAATTATTCTCTTCCAGTGGCGTATAAACATTGATCCCTCCACCTATACCATTGTATCTAGTCCTCTAACCATAGCCACAAAAAGTCCCAACACTTGGCATTGTCTCCCTCCATAATTCTTTAAGATGAATATTGATGGGGTATCTAAGGGCAACCCGGGACCAGTAGGATTCGGGGTAGTAATCAGAAATAGTGAAGGAAGTATCAATCATATTATGGCAGGAAACTTGGGATGTAATACAAACAATTCAACAGAGTTGTGGGGATTGATTTGTGGCATTCAACTTTCTTCTCATATAGGTCTAAAACAACTCATAATCGAGGGAGACTCCCAACTAATCATCTCTCTTGTCACCAGAATTCTCCATGGCTCAGATCTTGCCAAACTTTCTCCCAGTTGGCGCCTTCTTATATCCCTCAAACTTTTAAAATCCCTTCTTCATCCTGGCCTCATTCTTATCCCCTCTCATGTTCGCATAGCCGAAAACAAAGTGGTATACAGACTTGCTAATGCAGGGGTATTTCTATTAGGTTGAAACATCCTCCTTGATGCCAATTATCTCCCAATTCAACCCATTTTTGAGCAATGCCTAGGCCTAGCATACTCATATTGCAACTCCCTGAATGGGGTGACACATGCTTAACCATGCACTCAAATTCCACCCTTGCATGTTGCCTCTCCTCCTGGCTTCACTTCTCAGGGATCCAATTCATTGCAAGGCATTGTGATGGGAGATATCACCCCATGCGAATTATGGTATTCTGGTTCAATATGGGGTTAGGATTAATGAGGAAGCATGCCACCAAGGGAAATGTCGCCTCATATTTTATTGCCCCCTTAATGCGTCGGAATGTGAATCTTTCTATCATTTTCTTTAACATTCTGAACATGTTTCTCTTTTGTTCTTCATCTATGTGTTTGGATTCTCCTTTAGAGAGGTCTAGATGTTCTCAGCTTCGGATTGTCTCTCTCCATTTTCTATTCAATGCTCTCATCATTGGAGTGATGCCTCGTGAGCGAGGTAGCTCCCACAAAGGTCCATATTATCTTCATTATCTTGCAGGTCGCAACAAAAATGTCAGTGTCCCTGACAGTGAATCACACTAGTCTCCTTCTCAAAACACCCATTTTGATGAAATGTCGGGCATGGACACCATCATGGAAGAGGAGTATTTGGGATGTCCGGTCATCAAAGAGGGCCCACCTTCTCCAATTCCTGTTGTTACACATTATTTTCGTCATCCCTATTACTGTTAATGATGTAAACATGTATGTAGTCTTCAGAGAGGTCAGTTGCCTAAGTTCCTAAAGAAACAAGGGAGAAGAACTTTTCCTAAGAAAATAAGTTGCATTTCCCTTTGTAAAAACCCTATTAAAGATGATTTTCACATGCTGCACCATAGCTGGGTTGCGAGAGGTTCCCAGGTTTCTCTATAGGTAGGGTGCAAGAATGCTCATACGTGGGAAAAACGAGCATCTTCTCGATGCTTCTAGAAGGAGAAACTTCCATGGTGAGGTGGAATTCGAATGGTTTGGATCTTACTCGCTTTCATGATTTAGTGGGATCATCCTAACCTCCTCACCTTATCCTCTTCAGCTTATAAAAGGAGAGGAGTTCTCATGGAGAAAGTTTGTTGTTTTTGGCTTGGGATTGTTAGCTTGGTTAGAGTGGATTTGAGATTTGATTTGTCAAGATAGATTGTGAGTAGCTATCAGATCCATGGTCTCAGAATCCTTGGAGCAAGAAGTGTGTGGGGAACGAAGGACAGTTGGAAGGGACCTTATGACATTAAGGCTAGGGTTGTAATCTCTCTTTCACATTTAATATGATACAACAATATGATTCTTTCCTATAAAGCTTGTTGTGTTTTATTGTATGATTCTTTGATCACATACATAGGCTTATATTGAGTTTATGCTATTACTATCACTTTGTTTGGTTGCGTTCTTTTGCGGGATCATCAATGAGTGTTGGAACGGAGCTAGGAAGGCGATGGCGAGAGGAAGCGGCATTTAAATGGTATGTCACCTATCCCTCTTTAGTTAGTAAATTCAATATCTAAAACTTAAGGAAAGCGTCATGTTCTAGTGTGTTTTGTTCTAGATCTAGGTGGATCTAGGGAGATCAGTTAGTGTTCGCACCTACCAATTTATCCAATAAAAAAATTGGCGACTCCACTGGGGAACGGATTGTTTCCTAGTTAGTCTAGTTTCCCTTGCTTTGATTGCTTGATTTATGGTCTCTGAGTCTGTGGGAGATCCATCCAGACTCTCTAGATCTTAAAGTTCACCCAAAATTTTTGTCCTTTTTCCAAATTTTTCTTGATTACAAACCTTCTCGCATTGTACCTCTCTGTGGCCTACGAGAATCATTGATGTTTGCACCCTACTGTTCAGTTCAGTGTGACCTTCTCGCACCCTGCCTGTATCTAAACTGCAAGAATCCCTAATTCTTGCACTGTACCCCACTACCAGGCTGTGAACTCATTTGTTAAAGTTTTGGATTAGGTCTTCCTGTCTTTTTGATGCCAAGTTTTGCATTGATCAACTGGATTGAACTTTTGGAGCCTATATTGATCTATTTACAGTCTGGTTGACATTCTTTGAGTTTCTCTTATCCATCTTTGCTTTGTTTGGTTTTGAAGGATTAGTCTCTTTCTTTGAGTGTCTTTCAATTACAAAGCGTGTGTTTTCTTTAGAATTCTTTAGGGAAAGATCGGATTTCTTCTGAATAGTTTGCTTTAAAAGAAAACTTTTAGTTTGGGTTTCTTTGTTTTAATAAAGTTCATTATTGCTTTTAGTGAAATTTTTGAAACAAAAAGATTTAATTTCTTGCTTTATATTAGATTGGGGGCATCCTTGCATTTGAAGTAGAAAAATTGCATGATTCTTGGCATTTTTTGGTCTTAAATTCCGAAAAAAATTCCCCCTCATGGTCGGGGGGGGGCATGAATCATGCATTGGTGTAAAGTACCTTTTTCTCATTTCTTGCGAATATTGATATTGATGAGTTTAATATATTTTGGGACATTGTGTATATGGGAATGATAAATGTTTTCTAATTCTCATAGCATAGCTTTCATCAAAATGAAAAGATTGCATCTTCATCTCTTTGCATAACTTTTGAGTCGATCAAAACACCATATTGTCCATGCCATTTTCCTTTTGAGTAACAACAACCATAAAATAAAGCGCTTATAAAAATTGATTAGACATTTTTATCTTTTCTGGTAGCAAACCTACATTAGATTAGTCGTAGGGATTTGGAATAGGTGTGAAATATAACTTTCCAAAGATGCAAACAAACATAGTATCTTGTGATAGGGAGAGTTAAATCCACTTACTACATTTTTTCCTAGGAATCCCTTCTCACACAAGGGTCAATCACGAGGTCGCATTAAGACTGGCATAGTTACTCACCCTTCTTTGTTGGTCTTGGTGTAGAGATTGCGCATATTATGGGGGTCACTTGAAGGTATACCCACAATTATGAGTGGAAGCATTTCGAGTTGATTTCGGACTAGATACCCTCCCTTTGCACACAGATCGGACTGTCGACTATTTCCCCAGGCATCACTGTAGTAATTGGTAACCTTAGTGGCCTATATCTCTAGGTTCTTTACACGAGGTGATTGTGGAGGGGAAATTCTTTACAGTACCTGGAATCGACATTTTCCAAAATCACTCGGGCTTCTTGGAGGGTATGCCCACGATTATGTGTGGGAGCTTGCACCAAGGCGTAAGTCCGTTAAGCAGGTCGTCAACATAACTTTTCCACCCGCTCTATCTCAGCCCCTTTTTACTTTGCTCCCACGACGTTGGATTTCGTCACCAACTAGTGTGCTCATTGTGAGAAGGTTTTGTTTGCTTGTTTGCTTACTAGATTTTTAACATGTGTTGTTTGTTTTCCCTAGTGGACTCTAGATTGAATATTTATTTTAATGGCATCAGTTCCTAGAATGACCAATGAAGGAACCCCTGCTCCAGGGGAACCTTTTTTTTTTCCTTCTTATGGAAACATTGATCCTCCTCACATCGCTACTTTGAGTCTTCCAAGTCTCACTATTGGATTGTCGGTGTGGTTGTTTTCCACTCAGGTAATCCCAAATGCAGTAAGGGATTCGATCGTAAGCACTTCCCCCCAAGAGAATCAACCTCATGTTGATCCTTCACCTTCTTCACCAGTAAATTCTTCTTCGCCTTCTTCACTTGCAAGGTCTCCTTCTGTTTCATCTTCTTCGTCGAGTGAAAGTTCTGAAGTTAGTAACCCGGTGAATAAGAAGAAGAAGAAAAGAAAGATTAAGAAGAAGAAATATAAACAAGGGTCAAAACCTCCAACCACTTTCAAACATGTTGGAAAACAACCAGTTACTGTTAATCGTGCTGGGAGTGTTGATGACGAAAATATCACCCAAACAACCCGTAATCCCAAGTACCCTTGCAGGCTTTATAAGGGTAGTCATCTTCTTAAGGATTGCCCTGGTCTATCCAAGGTTATAGAAGCATGGTCTACACACCCTCGCCAACCCATGTTGTTAGCCTCTGAACAACATGTTGACGACCCCCCGTCAACCAATCATGATACGGTTGGGAAGAAGAAAAGTAGAGTCAAGTTCTCGTGTATGTTATGAGAAGGGAGTCATCTCACTCACCTTTGTTCTCATATGGACGAAGCCTCAAAATTACTGGAAGACGTGACTGTTTCACAAACTCAACTTATAGATGCATACTGTAAACTTTCTCTAAACCAGGGATGATTTTAAGGATGGAAATTTGTTTTAAAATGTAGAAACCTTGGCGAATCTTACTAATCCTTTATATGCCAACTATAAATCTTTGGCGATATCTTTGTAAAAATATTCAAATTTCTAAGGATTTTATATAGTTTTTATAAATTTTTGGCGATTTTTAAGGTAAAATAATTTTATCCTATAGAATTTGGGCGATTCATTTTTAAAATAGTGAATCTCGTTTTTGGAAAAACCATGGAAAATTAGCCCATGAGCGAAATTTAGCCCCTAAAATCATCTATGATCTAAACCCCCCTATAGTTGATGGAATGATCACTCTGGTCCCTTCATCGGTCAATCTGGTTAATCATGTCGTCAATCTGGTCACATCCTTAGTTGAACCAGTTGACAAAGTGGTTTCTCTGATACCATCCTCGATTAATCATGCTCTCCCCTCAAAGAGTGAAACTAAAGCTGTTGATCTGATCCCATCCTCAGTCGATCCCACTCTCTCGTTAGAGAGTGTCACCCAAGTGGTCGATCTGTTTCCACCTGTCAACCCCATTATCCCCTTGGATAATGCAACCCAAGTGGTTGATCCGATCTCGTCATCGGTCGATCCTACTCTCTCGTTAGAGAGTAAACCCAATACTGCCAATGTTTTTCTCGTTGATACAGAATCTACCATGCTGATGAGTATTCCTCCTTCTCCCATGGAATCCCCTCCAAGTAATGATGCCATCCTTTTTTATTGGGGTGTGCTAACTGGACCTCGTCTTCCCTCTCACATTCTTTTCCAGATTATAGTACAAGTTTGTGGTCGAGATGTTCCTCAGACACTGATAGATGAAGGTTCGTCTATTAGTATTTTGTCCTCTATTGCTTGGCGAGCTTTGGGTTATCCTCGGTTTGCACCGGTTACACAAAATCTATTATCTTTTAATAGAAGAACTAGTCAACCTTTAGGGACCCTTCCTCGATTTCCTGTAACTTTGGGAGGGAAAACTGTCTTCGTTGATGGTAGTGCAAGATCCCTTGGATTTCGATTTACTTCTTGGGCGAGATTATGTCTATGCCATGAAAGCTATTGTGTCTACTCTTTTTCATGTGATATCTTTCCCTCACGATGGATGAGTTGTGATTGTTGATCAACTTTCATTCATTGGCCCTTACTGGATTGCCTCCCTAAATGGTTATTATATGCAAACAATATCACCCCCACCACAGGTCAATTATGTGGCATTTTCGCCCATGGCTTCAACTTCTGATGACTTAGACCCAGTAGTTAACATGGTGATCTCTTCAATAGGGTTGTTAGAGCGTGATCTCTTTACTCCTGTCGCGACCCTCAACATGGTGTCCTTTCAGAGTGTGTTTCTTCCTTCCAGTGAAGACCTCTTGGAAGCCATGACTGAGTTTTGTCCCTTGACATCGTGTCCTTCTGGAGCATTGTCCTCTTGGAATCCATGATCAAGAAGAGAGTCGAGGATATTTTTTGAGTCTCTGAGGAAACCTCGTTAAAAAATGAAACAGAGGTCTTTAAGCATGGTTTTCTGATTTCAAGCTCGTTAAAAAGTGAAACCACTTATGAGGATAGTTTTTTCGTCTCTGTGGAAACCTCATTAAAAAATGAAACAGAGGTTATGAGCATAGTTCTTCTCATGTGTCAAGATTGTTAACAAATGAAACAACTTCCCCCTCTCCGTTTGGGTCAAGTCCTATGTATAGTATTTGAAGCTTCATTTCATTCTCCTTCGAAGTTGGTTGAAACGAAGATTGGGGGGCAATGCTTTCAGCCTCTGGGCTTCATGCTAAAGTTAAACTGCTAGCTTCTTAAGCTGGGGGCTAAGTACCAACCATCCCTGTGTTATGCATTGGGAAGCTCCAAGTGTAGTTTTCTATGGTTCAAGCTTGTGTAAAAATGAAACCACTTACCTCAAGCATAGTTTCCTCTGGTTCAAGCTTGTGCAAAAATGAAACCAGGTCCAAGCATAGTTTCCTCTAGTTCAAGCTTGTGTAAAAATGAAACCAGGTCCAAGCATAGTTTTGTTTAGTTTTTAAGCTTGTGTAAAAATAAAATCTATCCCAAGCATAGTTTTGTTTTGTTTTAAAGCTTGTGTAAAAATGAAAACAATCATGAGATTAGTCTTTGTTCTTTCTCATGCTCATAAATACATGAGAATAAGTTACCGAGCTTAGTCTGTGTTCTTTCTTGTGCTCGTAAATCAATGAGAATGTAACTGAGTATACTTTTATCACTTTTCCGGACTCGTAAAGGTTATACAAAAAAGGAACCCCCTGGAGTTTCCTTTAAGCTCTTTTCAGACTCTCTAAACATGAAAAGATTGTCGAACGACCTTTTTCTCTTCATGCTCGTAAAATTTTGGAAGAAAACATTCGATGAGTGACAGTTTATCACTTTTTCGGTCTCGTCGAACTAATTTACGAAAAAGGAACTAGGAGAGTTTTCTTTAAGTGTTTTTCAGACTCTCAAAACATGAAAAACCCCCGAGTTTTCTATCTTTGGACTCGTTAAACAAACATCGAAAGGCCCTTATGGGACCAAACCACTCCTTCCTAGGGTTCGTTAAACATACTCCAAGGGACTCATCCGAAGGATAAGCTTACATCAGCAAGCATATGTTATCCTCCTCAAGCTTGTGTAAAAATAAAGAGGTACTCGCCAGAAATGGTGGGGAAAAAATTGGGAAAGAAATGTGTCTAAACATGTATTCCATGGAAGAGTCACCTTTGAACATGACACCCTTTCAATCTCTTTGTGTCTAGGTTGGAAAACCTGCTCGTCTCTTGGTCATACTCCTTTATAAGATTATAAATTGGTCTGTGATCATTGTTGTTGAGTCAGTATTTTCCAAGACAGTTGTCATGTCGTCAATATGTTCAAAGAGAAGTTCAACCCAGAAAGCCTTCTATTACTTCGGCCATGTCTGCAGTCTTTAAGCCTTCTATTACATCAGCCATCCCTGAGTCAGTCCCGAATCACTTGTTACTCTGATATACATCAAATCTTGTTACTTGTGTCGTGTCATTGATGGGGGATACATTAAGGCCCTCCTATGATAAGTCTTTTCCTATCGAATTCAACTCATTATCCATGAATTAGACTTAGAAACTATTTGGTACCTTGAAACTTGCATGCCTCAATGGCAGGTTTCCTTGCTTTCGACAGTGGGTTTTCATTATTGATCTAATCCAAAGGTTCCGCCGAATGTTCGACCTCAACTCATTGATTCACATTCGTTGGATTGTACTAGAGTACCTTGGGAGTCATTGACATTAATGGTGATTTCTCTTGCACTTTTTAACGGTATTCACTAACAACTGGTAATCAAGTGGTTTCTACCATGTTCGACTTTGGCACATGTATTCGCATGGTTAGATTCGTACTATAGAGTGGTGGAGATGAAGACCTTGGATCTTTTCTGACAGATTCAAGTTGCGTTGGAGTATTTTCAATTTGTACTATTGCATAGATCCATGTTGTATGTCTCATGGCTATGTTCAAATTTGAGTCTTTAACGCATAGATCCACAGTGTATTTTTGGTGGCTATGTTCAGATTTGAGTCATATTGGCATGGATCCACAGTGTATGTTTGGTGGCCATGACCTGTCTTACTTGACATGGATCTTCGCATGTCGACATTTAGTCTCTGAGTCATTTGTATTCTAAGTATGGGAATGCCTACCTCAGTGATGATATATTATTGTATTGTATTTCCTTGTTTGTTGGCAGGTTTATGACCAACTGTTCCTTGTTCCCTACACACACTCGACAAAGTATTTCAGCTATCACTTTGTTCTAACTTCATACTTTGGGGGGCTCTCTGTTACACATTATTTTCGTCATCCCTATGACCATTAATGATGTAAACTTGTCTGTAGTCTTCAAAGGGGTCAGTGGCCTGAGTTCCTGAAGAAAGAAGAGAGAAGAACTTTACCTGAGAAAAGAAGTTGCATTTCCTTTTGTAAAAACCCTATTAAAGATGATTTTTGCATGTTGCACTATGGCTAGGGTGCGAAAATGCCTAATTCTTGCAGGCTACACCATAGTTGGGTTGCGAGAGGTTCGCAGGTTTCTCTATAAGCAGGGTGCGAGAATGCTCATACGTGGGAAAAACGAGCATCTTCTCAATTATTCTAGAAGGAGAAACTTCCATAGTGAGGTGGCATCTGAATTGTTTGGATCTTACTCGCTTTCATGATTTAGTGGGATCATCCTAACCTCATCACCTTATCCTCTTCAACTTATAAAAGGAGAGGAGCTCTCATGGAGAAAGTTGGCTTGGATGAGATTAACTTTTGAGCTTTTGATTTTTGAGCTTGGATTGGATTGAGCTTTGGAGATTGTTAGCTTGGCTAGATGAGCCACTTTGTCAAAATAGATTGTGAATATTATCATATCTATGCTCTCAGAATTCTTGGAGTGGAAGTGTGTGGGGAACGAAGGACAGTTGGAAGGGACCTTACGACATCAAGGCCACAGTTGTAATCTCTCTTTCACATTTAATATGATACAGTAATATGATTCTTTCCTATAAAGATTATTGTGTTTTATTGTATGATTCCTTGATCACATACATATGTTTATATTGAGTTTATTTTATTACTATCACTTTGGTTGGTTGCGTTATTTTGCAGGATCATCATTGTATGAGTGTTGGAACGGAGCTAAAATGGCGATAGCGAGAGGAAAAGGCGTTTAAATGGTATGTCACCTATCCCTGTTTAGTTAGTAAATTCAATATCTAAAACTTAACGAAAGCGTCATGTTCTAGTGTGTTTTGTTCTAGATCTAGGTGGATCCAGGGAGATCAGTTTGTTGATTAAGGTTGGTTGTCATTGATGTCAACCCTTGAAGAAAGACCCATAGCACAAAGGTTTGGGTAATGGACCCAATAGTGTTTGATGTAAATATGACTCATTATTGTTTTGTCATGGTTGATAAGAAGTAAATATGGATGAACTCCAAAGTGG
>ML808896.1:0-10237 GCA_009831015.1 Picea engelmannii
ACTGTAAAAATATAAAGAGAAGGAATATGATGTTGAAGAAATAGAGAAGACAATAATTATCCTAAAGTTTCAAGTAGAAGAGGGAAAGAAAGTTGAAGAAGTTTTAAAATCCCAACTAAAAGAGAAAGAAAATATCTGCAACAATCTAGAATCTAAAGAAGTCTATCTGAGAAAGGAGTTGGAAAGATCGCCCACCTACATAAAGTTTTAGAAGAGCTCCACAACGTTGAAAGAAATCCTAAATCATCAAAGATCATTGTTTGACAAAACTGGTCTTGGATACAATAAAGGGAAGGAAGTTGCCAATGAAGAAGCCTCAACCTATTCAAAACAGTCAATTGAAGAAAGAACCAAGAATTATGTTGATACACTCAGAAACTCTATCAAAGTTGAAGACAATAGGAAGGAAGAACAATATGTTCCACATAGGACAAATTCTCCCCACAAGGATGGAATCTGGAAGATTTTCCCATCAAGATGGAATCACACAACCAGGTATCAAAATTCTTTCTTTGGCTATTGTTATTCTTGTAATGGATTTGGTTATGAAGTTATAGATTGTAGAACAAATGTAAGAGGCGATCCTATGAGGAACAAAAACCAAGATACCCATGGATTCTCAAGAAGAAATTATAATTCATTTTTCCCTTTGCTTAACTATAACATCATATGTTATAACTGCAATAATTTCAGACATATAGCAAAATTTTGCAGAAGTAATTTCAAGAAAAATCAAAGAAAGGAAGCCCCAACAATCATGAAAATAAATTAGGAACAAAAGAAATAAAAATCCATGTTCGTTCAAGCTGCACTTCGTGCACAAAAGAGTGAGGATAAGTGGGTTGTTGATAGTGGGTTCTCTAGTCACATGACAGGATATAGAACAAATTTTATCACCCTGATGAAAAATGAAGGCAGTGTTACCTTTGGAGACAATGGCAAATAAAAAATAATTGGAAAAGGCACTCTCAATATTGACAATGGAAAAGCTAAAGTTGAAAAGGTTATGTGTGTTGAAAACATAAAATATAATCTTCTCAGTGTAATTCAGATGTGTTACCAAGGACATATTCTTACCTTTTACTCTCGAGAATGTGAAATCAGGAAAGAAAATTCAGGCAAGCTGGTTGCAAAAGCAATTAGGACCCCAAATAATGTATACATTCTTGATTAAATTAATTAAGAAAAATGATTCATGGGGAAGATAGATGAAATTTGTTTGTGGCATAAAAGAATGGGTCATATGAACTTTGACAACTTGGTAAAAATTAGTACCAAACAAGTAGTAAGAGATATGCCAAAGATCACAAAACCCTCAAGTACTATTTGCAAACATTGTCAGCATGGAAAACAATCAATGGTGAGATTTAAGACAAAGGAATATGAAACATTCAAGCCATTGGAACTTGTGCATACAGATCTTTGTGGACCAGCAAGAACAAAAATCCTGCAAGGAGAAAGCTATTTTATGTTTCTCATTGGTGATTATACAAGAATGACTTGGGTTTCCTTTCTCAAAAATAAATCTGAGGCATTTGAAAATTTCAAAGCATTCAAAGCTTTAGTTGATAATGAAACTGATATGAAAATCAAATGCTTAAGATCGGATAATGGAGGTGAGTTCACATCCAATGAATTTGAAGAATTCCGTGAAAACCATGGAATAAAAAGATAGTATTTAGCTACAAGAACCCCTCAACAAAATGCAGTAGTTGAAAGGAAAAATAAGCATGTACAAGAAATTGCCAGGACAATGTTAAATGAAGCAAAATTGTTAGATAGCTTTTGGAGAGAAGCAGTTTACACTATTGTGTACATTCTAAATAGAGGGAATATTAGAGTCAATTGTGAAAAAACACCCTATGAACTATGGAAAGGTCGATTAGCATTTGTCAAACACTTCAGAATCTTTGGAAGCAAGTGTTACATCAAACGAGATGATGAGGATATAGAAAAGTTTGACTCAAGAGAATATGAAAGAATTTTTCTTGGATATTCATCAAGAAGAAAAGCCTATATATGCTACAACAAAAGACTAGGGAAAATTGTTGAAAGCGTTAATGTAAGAGTAGATGAAGAACTACTACACAAGAACAAACTGGATGTGGAAGAAATGGATTGCAACAAAGAATAAGAAGAAGCATACGAAGAAGAAGAAAAACCAGAAAATGAAGAAGAAGAAGAAGAAGAAACAAAACACCAAGATACAAAAACACCATCTAGGTTTGTACCAAAAAAACCTCCAGAAAACTTAATTCTTAGTTATAAAAATGCTAAGACTCGGACTAGGAGGAAATTGGAAAAGAGTTTTGAACAGATGAATCTCTCTTTACCGTCCAAAGTAGAACCTAAATGCTTTGCAGAAGCCCATAATGATCAACATTGGATGAATGTTATGGAAGAAGAGTTAAATCAGGATGAGAAAAATGAGACATGTGAACTTGTCCCAAAACCCAAAGATAAAAATGTGATTGGTACAAAATGGGTATTCAAGAATAAGCTAAATGAAGATGGAAAAGTAGTAAGAAATAAAGGAATATTGGTCTATAAAGGGTATGCTCAAGTAGAATTTATTGACTTTGAAGAAACACTTTCTCATGTTGCAAGGCTAGAATCCGTTATAATGTTTTTGGCATTTGCAAGCTTTAAGAATTTTAAGGTGTATCAAATGGATGTCAATTCATCATTTCTGAATGGAGATTTAGAGGAAGAAGTGTATATGGAATAGAATGAAGAGTTCCTATTTTTAGAAAATGAAGATTGTGTTTGTAGATTGAAGAAAGAACTTTATGGATTAAATCAAGCCCCCAGAGCATGGTATTCAAGACTTGAAAAGTACTTGCAACAACAAGGCTTTAAAAGAGGAACAACAGATAACAATATTTACATCAAAATAGATAATATAAAGATGTTGATTATTGTAGTTTGTGTGGATGATAGTATTTTTGGAAGTAGTGTTGATGAAATGAACCAAAAGTTTTCAGAAGAAATGCAAAAGGAATTTGAGGTCTATGCTTGGAGAATTGTCATTCTTTTTGGGACTGTAGATTACTCAAACCAACAAAGAAATAATCATTTCTCAGACCAAATTTATCAAAGAGTTGTTAAAGAAAATTGAAATGGAAGACCTTAAACCTATTAGCACACCCATGGTCACTGGTTGTAAGCTAAGCAAGGAAGATGAATCCAAGGAAATTGATCAAACCCTATACATATCAATGATAAGCGGCCTACTTTATGTGACATCCTCGAGGCCAGATATAATGCAGGCAGTAGGGTTAGTTGGAAGGTTTCAAGCTGCACCTAAGGAAATACATGTACAGGCAATCAAAATAATATTAAGATATTTGAAAGGCATGTTGGACCTTGGTTTGTGGTATCCCACAAGAAAATAATTCACTTTGGCATCTTACACAAATGCAGATTGAGCAGGGGGTTTGGATGACAGAAAAAGCACTAGTGGTGGAGAATTCTTTCTAGGCAATAGCTTGGTGTCATGGTTCAACAAGAAGAAATCGTCAATTTCTCTATCCACAATAGAAGAAGAATACATTGCATCAACAAATTGTTGTACACAGGTCCTCTGTATGAAACAAACATTGAAAGAGATTCAGGTAGAATATGACAGCCCATATCAATTCTATGTTACAATATCAATGCAATAAACATATCTAAGAATCCAATCATGCATTCAAAAACAAAACACATTCCAATCAAGTATCACTTCTTGATAGAGAAAGTCACATAACAAAATTTCAAACTGGAGTATATTGGCTCAAAAGAACAGATTGTTGATATATTTACAAAACATCTTCCTAGTGAAGTATTTGAGTATCTTAGACAAAAATTGGGGGTGTTCACTATGGCCTCCAATCACTAAATCACTATAGGAAGAGAATCATCTCATGGGGAGCTATAGAAAGAGAGAGGGGCATAGGCTTGGGGGGAGTAGTTGAAAGACAAGAAGATTTTTCGGTACAATGAAGAAATTTTAGAATACAATATCCCTTTGCCATTGATGTCAAAGGGGGAGAGTACAGAGAAAGGGGGATATTCGCATAAAAGTGAGACTTGCAGGAAGCAGTCCCTTAGATGAGAAAAAAATGATGAGATCTATGGTTGCATAGATCGAAAGAGTTTAGTTTCAGATTTAGTTGCCATGATGATGTTATGGCAGTGATGATGATGATGTGGAAATAATGATAAGGATACAACAATGATGATGATGATGATGTGGCAGTGAAAAGGGAAGATTGTTTGAATATTGAAGACATGAAGCCAAGTGAAGAAGCCTTGAATCCATAAAGCCAAGAGATTGCAAATATGCTCTTTGGGAAGAGAGATCATGGTAAGAAGATATTCAGTAAAAGCAGTAATAGATGATTTGTAGATGAAAGGAGTTCATCAAGATATATTGGACATAGTGAAAAGGATTACAGCAGTGTAGACCTGAATGAATATTGGTTTTGGGGTTCTGAATTGTTTCAAGAACCACAATCCAGAGAATGAAGGAGTGTGAGTTAAGATCAATCGAGGTCGAGTTGAAAATTCAATCAGAGTAGAATCAATAATGAATCAAAGTTTGAATTATGTCCTTTGTACAGGGGAATTGAGGGTCGGATACCTTCAATGAACAGAGGTAAATCCCTTTCTAGGCACCAAGGAACAACGACCATTGGATCAAGTCCACAGTTAAATCATAGCCATCAATTATCTCGGGCCAAGTTTTCTTGTGTTTTGAAAAGGGACGGTTGAGATTAGATTGGGGTGAACCCTTTCCAAAACCAATGACTGAGATTAATTGTGGATATTGTTGTATTGTCGTCGAATTGTATCATCGGGAATTTGTTACGTCGTGACTCAAGATTCACAAGACAATTGACGATGATAAAGAAGAAGAGATCTTGATTGTCGATGATGACCACGAGATCACCAACGATGATAAAGGTAAGCAAACCAATGGTGTATGCAATGATAATATCAACGGTTTGGGAGAAAGGCTCGTGGAAGTATTTTGTTGGAGTGGAAGTTTCGGAGTGGGTCCCAGTTCGTCGAAGTCAAAAGTTCATTGGGGTAGTGTACATTGAGACACTCCAATAGAAAATTTTGACGATGATTCTCTAGCCCTTGGTTATGGCATATGGTCATATGGAGAATTAACACCTATATATAGGGGCCAAAAAATTTGGAGAGGTTCTACAGCAGGATAAGAGGGATTCCAACGACGATGAAAGTCTACAAGATCCAACAATAGCCATTGAATTGGCACAGTGATTGGATCTCCATCATTCATCGATGATGGTCGAAGTGGACTATGTTACTAGTCATAAACATACTCCAATGACAATGAAGGACTACATGACCAGGATGCCAACATGGCAGCCAGAGTGTCCCTAGGGTGACATGGGTCAATGTATGATTGTGCGGGATGAAAGTGGGTCTAGTTGAGCGTGAGGAAATCCCAGACATTGAATTTGAGTGGATCTACATCGTTCGTCAGAGAAGCAACATCGAAGGTTCCCATGCACTTGTTGTCCTGACGACGACGATCATTGGCCCTAGTGGAAAAGGAGAGAATATATTGATGGTTGTGATCAAACGAAGAGATGATCGGATGATTGTTAAGTGATGAGGCCATGTTGTGTATTTTGGTTGACAAAGAAAAGATCAAAGGTCATGATCTATGCAGGGGAAGATCCAATGGTTGATGTGCATCAGTACCCCGTTGATCCCGATATCAAGGAAACAATCGACAGACGAGATCAAATCTAGACCAAATCTAATGGTGGCTGAGTGGTAAGAGAGTATAATTAAATATTGAGCTCTCGGAGGTCCCGATGAATAAATCAATGGTCGAGATTTATTTGAGGATTTGATTGGACGTTTGCTATGTAATCAAGGTTTATACTGCCATCAGATTGAGTAGATATATGGTGGGTATTCAGTTCAAGGATTGATCGGATGGCTATTGAGCATCATGGTTCATACTCTATCTGGAGAGAAAATATCGTGCAACAGAAGGGAACCTAGACCAGTTTTTGTGGAGGATCTTTGGAGCCCAATTTTGAGAAAGAAGCAAAGGGAGTTGGAGTTAACCCCGTCAAAATTTGTATGTGGAAAAATGATTGAGCACATGAGTTGTATAAATAAAAATGCCTAAATCATACTCGGTGGGGATTAGAAGTGAGTGAGTGGTGAGATATGAGAATCTCAATTGTGAGTGTGTGAAAAGGATGGGATAGTGAGAATTTATGAAGTTTCGGAACTAAAAGAGGAACAGTATGTGCGAGTGAGAGGAGCTCTGATGCTCACAGGTCCGAGGATTCTAAAAATGAAGGGAAGATAATGTAATCATCTCAGGGAATGAATCAACACGTAGGAGAAGTGGATTGTGTGAATAGAAGCGTTGAGGTTCTGAGGTATGAGGATATCAAAAAATTCAAGATAGAGAAAACAATAGCTTATTTATTTCAGGGTGGCACAGTGATGCAAGGGAGAGGATCAGTGTCCTCATATTCTCAATAGGTTGGTTCCTAGTAGGTTTTTACCTGCAAACTATATTACTAAGTTGGTGCTCATTCAAGGGGATTGTTGTTCTTGCACACATTGTTGAGTTGGTGCTTAGTCAAGTGGATTTGTGTCCCCTACAGGTTGGTGCCTACACACATTGTTGAGTTGGTGCTCAATCAAAGGGATTGGTATCCCCTGCACACATTGTTGAGTTGGAGCTCAACCAAGGAGATTGGTGTCTCCTATAGGTTGGTGCCTACAAGCTTTGTAACCGTAGATTGGTGCCTACAAGATCTTGTAAATATTTTTTTGTGGTTTTCTCCCATTTGGGTTTCCATGTTAAATATCTGTGTACTATGTTATTGTGTTGATTTTCTGCATTTGATTATTTAATGACTAATTAAAGTGGTAAAGAGAAAAAGATTGTTAAAATTTGTCTAATATTGATTCACCCCCCCCTCCTCTCAGTATTAGTGTATATTCCAAGAGTACTTCCCATAATTTTTAGGATGGTACCTAGTGTAAACCCTAGAATATTCAAAGCGTGAGATTGGACAACAACAGGGATCAAAGATATTACAACAATATACTTGTTATGAGTTCAATGTGTCACTTGTTGGAATTGAACCCGAGTGGGGAAGATAACTTCCTCTCAACCACCCGAGCTAAACCCAATTGACACAAAGCCAATAAATATCTATCACCTAAGAAAATAAAACTCATTGTGAGATAGTAGAGAGAGTAAATATCTAATGCTAAAGTTTGCAACAACAACAAAAAAAAAGAAGCAACAAGAAAACTAAGGTTTGCAATGCTAAAGGTAACTTTGAAATCCTTCTATTTTTTTTTAGAATGCACTATAATCATTAATAGGAATAAATAAAAAATTATGGATTTTTTTGAAGCAATTGAGATAAAATTTGAGATGACTAGAATGATTTTACATGCCTAAAATTTCTCCTTTGCATATTTGTTTGTGACATACAGTGATCCCTTACAAATTCGTCTCTTCAGAATTTTAAAAAAAAATCCACTCTAAAGTCCTCCCCAGTAAATGTCTCTCGCACAAGTCTCCCCTCTAACTTTTGGAAAAAGAACAAAATATGAATTAGGGTTTTGTTTTATAAACTCCCATTTACAAAATGAAATTCCCCCTCACTTTTTCACTTGATATTTTGATGCATTGATGATAAACCCACACTTAAAAAAAAATTGGTTGGTGGTGCACCTTTAAGATTGAAGTGCACCGATGTTTTATGTTGACGTAAATGTGTTGTATTTATGCTTATACTGAGAGGGGGGTTGAATCAGTATAAGATACTTTTTACTTTAGATGAGCATTCATCAATCATTCATTAACTTTAAAATAGTAAATGCATGTGAACTCAAATTGAAATACAGGGAATTTAATTTGGAAACCTTAGTGCGAGAAAATCACAAAACCTTATCTTTATAAACGTCTGTAGGCACCAACCTATTGTTACAATGCTTGTAGGCACCAACCTACTAGAGACGACAATTTCTTCAACTGAGCACCAACTTAGCAAGATATTGTGTAGGCACCAACCTACTAGAGACACCAATCTCTTTAGTTGAGCACCAACTCAACAAGATATTGTGTAGGCACCAACTTGCTAGAGACACCAATCTCCTCAGCTAAGTGCCAACTCAGTAAGACCTATATAGGCATCAATATAATATCTTCATACAAAGATTACTTTGACTTCACCTACATGCTTCATATCTCATGTATTTCACAGCATCATCATACCCTTAGCTTTCATGTTCCAACGCCTCTCCTTACTTCATATCCTTGACATAGCTTAAATCCCTAGTCATATTTAGCCTTCATGCCCTATCGAACCTCATAACATCATTCCTAGAATATAAATATAGACCGTAGCATCATAACCTCAAAACAAATCACTTTGCAGCATCATAGACCTTAGTCCTTCATAGTACACCCTTAAATCTCCAAGAAAAATTCTTTTGCGCACCTTTAGACCCCAAGAATACTCCCCATCTCCTCTTGCACACCTCAAATCTCTTTTGTGCACTTGTGCTTGCTCTTCTTGCTTATATTCTCTTCAAATTCACACACATATTTTGTATTTATAGTGTTTTTGTGTTAACTTATGGGGTTTACTTGTAAAACTAGTTGGGTCGACATGTGCTTTCTGGGTGGGTTATCCTGACAAAATATTTCATATCTCTTCATTTCTATGGAGTTATAGAGCGTGTCATATACCATTGGAAATTTCTCAGAATAATATTTTCAACCATATATCCTATGCTCCCATTTGATCTAGGTCTTCAAATTAAAAAGGCCTTCAAAGATAGAGTATCCAAACTAAGCATCAAAAATCCAAAAATAATATTTCCAACAATATCCATCTTGCAATATTTATATTGGACATATGTAGTCTCCCCCCTGTCTTTGACATCAATGAAAAAAATATTTCCAACAATATCCCCCTTTGTCATTGATGGAAACCCTTATTCAATTATGTAATACTCCCCATGTCTGCAACTCTCCTTTGTTTGTAATTCTTCCTCTGTATGCAACTTCCTCCCTTTCACATCAATGGCAAAGGGTTGCTCCCCTGAGCTTTTGCTTCCCTTTACTAATGATATGAGAGGGATATCACTCAGACATTTTGTCTGAGATATCCAAATGTGTCTCTGGGAAGGGATTTGGTAAAAATATATGCAACTTATTCTTTGGTGGTAATTTATTCCAACTTGACACTTTGCTCAACTACCTATTCTCTTAGGAAGTGGTATTTGATGGGAATATTCTTTGTCTTTGAGTGCATAACATGATTCTTTGAAATGTTGATTTCACTTGTGTTGTAATAGATGATTGAGATTGGTTGATCATATTCTACCTTGATATCCTTCAGTGCCTGCTTCATCCATAGAACTTGTGTGCAACATGTTGTTTCTACAATATGTTTGTATTCTATTGTGGATAGAGATATTGAAGTTTGCTTCTTGTTCAACCATGATACTAGATGGATGCCTAGAAAGAATGCTCCTCCTCCAATACTTTTTGTGTCATCAATACTTCCTACCCCATTTTCATCTGTATATGTTGTTAGAGTGAAGTCCTTAATTCTTGAATACCACAAGCCAAAGTCCAATGTGCCCTTCATATATCTAAATATTATTTTTACTGCTTTCATATGTGTATCCTTTGGTGCATATTGAAATCTTGCAACCAATCTTATTGCTTGCATGATATATGGCCTTGATTTTGTCACATATAGTAGGCTTCCAATCATTGACCTATACAGTGTTTGATTCACTTCTAACGATTCATCATCTTTGCTCAACTTACATCATGTGATCATGGGTGTACTGATAGGTGCACAATCTTCCATTCCAAATTTATTCAACATTTCCTTGATATATTTTGTTTGAGAAATGAATATGCCTTTGATGAATTGAGAAATCTACAAGCCTAGAAATAATGGAAATTCTCCAAGTATGGACATCTCAAATTCCTTTTCATTTATTCTGCAAAATTTTGGCTCATTCTATCATCATTACTTCCAAATATGCTATCATCCACATAAACCACAATGATTAATAGATTTTCATTATCTGTTTTGATGTAAATATTGTTGTCTACAACTCCTCTTTTGAAACATTGTTGTTGTAGGTATTTTTTAAGTCTTGAATACCAAGCTCTTGGAGCTTGCTTTAGTTCATAGAGTGCTTTCTT
>ML808896.1:26297-53782 GCA_009831015.1 Picea engelmannii
TGAGTGGATTATATGACCAAGGGTTTAAATTGATATGCCAATTATTGATACTTAGATTATTGTATTGATGAAAAAAATATTTCCGCTTTGTAAATTGCGTGCTTTGGTTTTTGTCAATGTCTCAAAGGAGCATTACAGATTTCAACCCCAATAAATGTTATTCTATGGTGAACCAAAATCATAGAGTTGGCCCATATAATGAAGGTGCCTTTACACCCAATATAACATATTTCAATAGAGAAAGATCATATTTCTTCAATATCCATGGGACATAAATTTCTTTAAAAGACTAAGAGGTACTTGCCCCTCCTCTACTTTCTTTTCTTGGCCAATGTTTCTTTTCAATATTTGAAGAAATGAGATCTCTCCTAACACCTAATGTGTCACATTTTTTGATGATATTTGCCTCCATAAAAAGATGTAAAACTTTTGAATATATGCATGGGATCTAGTAAGTGGACAATCTTAATACTCACCCCATACGGAAGCTCATAAAATATAGATTTGCATTGAATCATTCCAATGGGAATTTTCTCAACATAGGTGTCAAAAATCCAGGATCATCGAACATAGGTTCCCCATTTGAATTGAGCAATTTTGAAATTTCTTTCTCTTTCTCAATGTCATATACTCTAATCCAATATGCCCATGTCTATATTTTATGTCTCCATGTTCTCTTTGGTTTACCATTAAAAGAAAATGTTGCTCTTCTATAAGGGTGGTATTCTAGGAGGAATACCCTCAAACAATTGTACATAAGCTTTTGTAGGTGGTTAGACCACCTAGAATTTATAGAAGGTCCACAACATTTACATCCATGATACCCTTTTGTTACAAGACCTATGATGTTATTGTACACGAAACATGTTAGTTCCAAAGAAGACACTTGCACCAAATTAAGTATGCCCAACAACATATGGATATAAACAAATCAATCAACATGCTTACCTTAGAAAAACCCTAGTCCTAGATAATCGTACATGGTGTTTGAACATATGCCATACAACGTAAAAGACCACTCCACCAAGATGGGTCTTGATTCATTGTATACTTGTATCCCTTCCCATAATTGATTCATTAATTCATTGATCAATAGTTGGAGATATACATCCATTCTCTTCACTTGTTTTCTACCATGGATTATAAGAGCTAATGTAAGATGTTCATTGTTCATAGACAACCGCAGGGTGATATTGTTATCGATCACTACCACTGGCCAAATAGATTATTAGGTGTTTTGGATGGAATACAGGTTAACTCCATGCATCACTATGTTTAATAGAAGACTCCATACTTCATATTTGAATTTATCGTTCCATGTATCCTTTATATGATTCACGACTATTGAATTTACTAGAATATGCATAAATCCTAGCTCACTTTTGTGCTAGGAATGCAACCCCTACAACACAACTAATTCTTTGCAATGAAAGAGCCTTTAAATCCTTGGGATTATAGGCATATCCATAAATTGTGAGGAGTAACATGTTCCCTACCCACGTTTTCTTATTTTTGATACCTATTATGCCCACATTCTAGACATATCTCTTTATTGGTGTATTCTCCTCTATATATAATGCAATTATTTAGGCAAGCACGATATGGTATGTACTCAACACCTAATTTTTTTAATAGTTTCCTTGCCTCTTCATATCTACCAAGGAGGACATTATCACTTGGAAGTACCAAGTAACCTACAATTAGTGGGCAATAGAAATACACATTGTCATCAAGCATACATAAAATCCCTTTTCATTGTCGTCTGTATGATAATATTGGTTAAAATATAGGGGAATTAATGGTCAACCTCAATAGTGTTGAGAAACACATGTATGGCATACCATACATTACTTCCAAGTTGTACAGTAACATTGTTGTCCCTAGTTGTGTAGACTTTGACCCATGTCCAAAGAGAGGAGTGGTGGAAGCATATTTTAGGGTTTCAAAGAAGGTATTGGTGATATAATCATCATCCCCTAGCTCATCTTCTTGGAATGCATGTAACAATAGTCCCTCCATGGCATGGGAATCACATAAGAAATCAACCATGCCAACCTCTATATAATTTTCTTCATTCCTAAAATGTGAAGAACTAGTGTTACAATAAACATTCATAATTGGTGAGTTGGGACATACTAGGAATTAAATAGCTAGCTAATTCAACCATGCTTGGTATGATTCGTCTCTAAGTTGCGCTTGTTATAAACCTTATATTGATTTAAGATCATAGTGGGGTACAAAAATATATGATAGACAGGTTGTTCATTGTTAGAATATTGATTCCAAAACCATTGAACATTAAATCAATGATATCATTAAATACAATGTGTTTAATATGTTCAAATATTGGACTGACTATTTATTAGGAGCATGGAGTTTTTTTTCTAACAATACATATGCAACCAAATACTTTATAAAACAAATGTCAAAATGAAGAAATACATTCACATTAATTCCATTGAAAATCCAAAAATACAATGACTCAATGATGTTTTTAATATGCCCCAAGGGGATATATAAAGGTAGCCCCAGTGCAAGATGTCTTTAATAAGCAATTGGTGGTCTACAAAAGTTATAGTTTATTAACAACTCATCACCAAAGACAAACTACGTATTGCATGCACAACAACAAATCTGTATGATTTCCTTTTCATAAAGAACTCTTTGTCATTGAAGGGTTCCTCAAACAAAAAATTTGCATTGAACAATGAACACCTATTTCTATTTATGAACCTTGTAATGTTCCCATGAGTGCATGGAGTACTGTAGATGTATAACTGATTCTTCATATTAAAATTTTTGGAAGCATAATTGTTCATGCACATAATATACATGGAAATGCTATGCTTGTGTTTAATAATATTAAATTAATCAGACCAACTACAAAGAGGACCATAAAATGGCACAAGTGCCATTGGTTGTTTAGGAAGAAAAAAACATGTCAAAGGATAAACAACCCAAGATTCACAACATCTATTTTAGACTTGGAAATGATGTAATTATTACCACAAAAGGATAATCCAGTCCCAACATTGAGCACATGTAGGCCTATATAGCCAAGTGCCATATAAAGTGTGGTTATAACAAGTTTGGAATTTACTTTGCAGATGGACAGGAAGAGAAAAGTCATCACTACCCTCCAATAATTGAACCAACCTTGGTGTGTACTTAGAGATTTTGTCTCTTAGCTCATACAACTTCTTGGATCTCCTAGTAGATATTTTTTGGGTAGTATTGATATCACACTTTGGCTCACTAGAACTCTTGGTTGACTCAAAAGGAGATAGGTTGGTAAATTCAGAATGAACCATAGTTGATTTGGATTCCAACCTTTTGAAAAATGAACATATGGAGGTGTTCCTACATGTATTTTCTACATCACCTATTTGATCTTTGATTGTAGTCGAAGGTATTAAACCATCAATTTTGGGTAGTTGGTCATTAATATAATGGGACAATGTGTCACACTAAAGGTTCACCTTCAACCCTTTACATTGGGAAAAACTACATATTATTGGGGTGCCATAAAATAGATCTAGTTCATGGTTAAGTACCATTGACCTAGGATGGTTCCTGTAAGACGACATGTTACAATTGGTAGGGTAAAGTGGTTCTCCATTTTCATTTACAATTTGTCTACAATATCTTTCCATTGATAAGATATTGCAACATTTTTGGACTGGTGGAATATCTTGCATGTCTGAACTTGATCCCAAATCAGGATCTTGCAAAATTTAATGCATAACTATTCAAATGCATGTGCAAAGGTAGAATAAATTCAATTAGATAATAATAATAATAAAAATAATAAAAAACTAGACTTATTGCAAACGACAAGGGAGAACCTGATGAAATTGGAATGATATGGAACAAGTTTGAATATGAAGAAATGACCATTTGATAGTCACCTTTCCCCCTTGCATTTGAGCCAAAACCACAATCAATACATGTCTACATTCTTAAAAAAAAAAGTTTTGGAAGCATGTAACATTCTAACTTCAAACAGGCTTTTGAAATTCTTTTTTAATTAGATGGTGCAAGTTTAAGCATCATTTGTATAATTTCAAATGATACATTTCACACTCATTTGGTATGCATATTTCAAATGATAATATACATATTTACCTTTATTAAACAATTATATCATCTTAGTTTAATTTATCTATACACTAAAATAATTCTCTTGGAACATATATTTAGAGATACAATACTATAATAAAGGGAACAATGTCCCATCCCATGAGTGCATGGATAATCATAGTGTATCCTATAGAAAACTATAATCTAAGTGTTTGCATTCTTAAAACAAATTTTTGGACACATGCAACATATTAAATTCGAACAAAATTTTGAAGGTTTTTTTAGAGTAATCAGTGCGCCTAATTCACAAAAACTATAATCTAAGTGTTTGCATTCTCTAAACAAATTTTGGGACACATGCAACATATTAAATTCAAACAAAATTTTGAAGGTTTTTTTAGAGTAACCAGTGCACCTAATTCACATTTACCGCACCAGTGTATATATATCCTGAATGCATCGATGTGCTATATTATATATGCCTTGAGAATAAACCTTCGCAAAATAAAACCTTCACAAAGTTTTAATTGTGGATATTTTCATTGCAAATTGTATCTATGGTGCAATTTGTTGGAAACATTGTTGTCATTGATGTCAAAGATAGGGGGAGACTACATATGTCCAAGATAAAGATTGCAAGATCGAGACTGTTGGAAATATTTTTTTGGATTTTTTGTGCTCAGTTTGGATACCTTATCTTTGAAGGCCTTTTTACTCTGAAGACCCAGCTCAAATGGGAACATAGGATATATGGTTGAAAAGATTATTCTGAGACTTTTCGAATGGTATATGCAGGTTGTAACATCCCTCTCTTGCGTGCACTGAGCGAGCTTATTCTTTGAGGACACTTGCTTGCAAGTGATCCATATTATTATACTATTGGCCGTTTGATTATGATTATGAGATATAATGGATATGATGATATGTTATTTTGTTGTATTTACATAGACAAGTACTATTGACTGGGTTCTCCTGAGTGTGCAGGACTTTGGACATTGAGGATGTAGAGGCATCGATGAAACCCCTTGGACTCTGGATCGAGTCAGGGAGTGGACTGTTGGGTTTGAATGTTGTTGATGTGACATATGTACATATGATTATATGTTATGATGATTGATTATTATTGCTGACATGATACATTGATGGATGCAGGCTGACGATAACTTGTCGACCAAACTCACATATGGAGTAGAGGGATCATGCATGACAACCAGAGACTTTGAGGGAGAGGTGTGGCAGCAACCCTGCCACAGTCTACTAGCACTCCTGTCATGGATCGAACTGTAGGTTAACGATTACCTAGCTTGATAAGACCCACGATGTCATGATGGCAGACTTTGATAGTCACTCATGATGATTCTAAGGGGTGCGCAATAAGGCATGGGCCTTATTCCTTAGAGGCCCTTAGTCTCCCACAAGATCACCTAGCGGAGTATTGACTCTAGGGGTTTGACGTCTACCAAATTCAGTCAAGAGGCAAGTGGCACCCTTGGAGCACATAGTGCGTCTTGAAGGGAACGTCACGCAAATAAAACAGAAAGAGGTGAGTGGCACCCTTGGAGCACATGGTGCATCTTTAAGGGCACGACGTGCAAAGAAAATAGAAAGAGGTGAGTGGCACCCTTGGAGCACATAGTGTGTTCTGAAGGGCATGCTGCGATTTTAACTATTAAGTGAATAAACCTAGTGCCTAGAAAACTATGCCTCCTTAGGACCTAATCGGCCTTAAAATGAATGAGATGTTAAGTAAAGTTAAAAACAATTTTTCCCTTAAAAATGTCGCCCAACCTAGTGAATTTAAAACCTGGGTCTAAGCAGAACCTCTGAACAAAAATAATTAGACATATAACAAGAAGGGGTAAGAAATCCAAACTTATTTATTAAAGTCAAAATTATAATGGAGGATTAAATTTTTAAAAAGGGGTAATGGTTGTTTTTATCTACATTTGCTAATTTAATTTTTAGTTAAAATGAAAACAGGGTAAATGGTTGTTTTATCTACACTTGCTAAATTGATTTTTTTAGTTAAAAAGGAAAAAGGGGGAAACTTAAAAGAAATGGGAAACTCAAAAGAAATAGGAAACTTAAAGAAAAAGGGAAACTTAAAGAAAAGGGGAAACATAAAGAAAAAGCTGAATGTCTAACTTAGTAAGGAATCTTGCCTTTAGAACTTTCTAATTATGAACTCAACTAGGAATTAAGTAAGGCGTAAGTCATTTAAGAAGTGTAAGGGAATTTTGGGACACCGAGGAGTGTTTTTAGGAATTCTCTTAGGTGGATGAGGGAAATAGGAATATTTAAGTAATTAATAAATTGATTTTCTGGTGCAACTAGGGGATTGGATGACATGTGTATGGGGGAGGTTTTTTGAAATTAATTAAATGAAAAAGGAATTTAATGAGAATTTGGGAAACTAATTACTTAAAAAATCTATAAAAAGGATGGAGGAGGAGGAGTATGGATCTCATATTTTTGCGTAACATTACGCTACTAAAATTTTATCTTGACTGAACTTTCTCTTGTGGGAGTTGGGATACCCAGCTCGGGTAACGAGTGGTAGCTCGACCTTGTGAGGCGAGTTAGGTGCTAGAATTATTTGGTTTTGTGTGCGTGGCCCCTTTGTGGTTCGGGGGGCTCAGGGGGAAGAAGAGTACCCCTAGCATTGGATGGGAGGTACCGGTGAGGTCACATCGGTCGACAAGTGGGAACTGGACGGAGCATGCGCGAGACAATGACTCAGAGCTTTCACATTTGGCTACGGTACACATGTGTATACTTGTATTGAACGTTAGTTTAAATATTTTTCCTGTGCCTTTAGTAATGTACTTCTACTGTGTTAACGATTATGTTTTGTTCAACGTAACACTATCCAGAGATTTCATTTTATCTTCAACAAATTGTCTTGATGAGCCCAACATTTTATGATCAAATAACTTAAAGTCATCCCAACCTTATGCTCGCTGTATTTTGAATTGATTGCCCATGGTGAACCCAAAATCTGATTGCAATGACTTCTCTACGTTGGTTTTTATTGATTTAATATGAAGAAAACTTGTGTTTTTATCTTCTGTCCCTTATCCTTAAGTTATTAGTCCGTGCCTGAGCAGTCGACCAGGAGTCGAATTGACGGTCATCACTCCAGTGTTTAAAGACATATAGATTCAAATGCCCTGCTTTCCTGTGCATGGATAATAAGTGAAGGATAAATTTCTCCCAGTGATCTATCCCTTACTAATCTTTGCATTTTTCTCTTATGATTAATCTCTAACCCTTGCGCCTTCTTGTGAATGCGTATCTTTGCATTTTTGATTGATTCATTGTCGAATGATTGGTCTTTGCGCCTTCTTGTGATTGAGTATCTCTGGGTTTTTGTTGATTCATCTCTAATCGATTAGTCTTTGTGTTTTGTTTGATTCATCTCTGCGATTTACTTCCCTAATTTTTTGAGTTTAGCACGGAAACTCCGGGCGTTATAGAACTGTTCTTGTTAACTATTAATCCAGAGTTATTGCGCCCAGATTTTGAATTTGTTTTACTGTTGAAATAACCATTATAGGCATCTAGATTTGAAATCGTGTTTATGGTTGAATAAAAATTACATGCATCCAGTTGAAATCGTTTTAATGTTGATTAACACTTTATATTGCGTCCAGATTGAAATTGTTTTATTGTTGAATAACCATTAATTGTGTCCAGTTCTTATTTCATTTGTAGTGTTGAGTTAAAGCTTTACCTGCGTTTTTAATGAACCACGATTTACCAACGAATTTCACTGTTGATATACCTGCGTTTTTAATGTTGTTGACAACGAATAGCAATGGACAAAAATAGTATTATTAGACTGCAATACCATTCTTAGATGTCATTATTTGTTAGACAACGAATCTGGATAGCGATTCAATATTTGTTGACTGTAAAAATATTTTGACAACAATTTATATATATCCGCTCATATATACATATGCCTACGTTTCTTTTATGATAAACACAGTGAGTTTATCATGCTCTAAACACATCATAATGCTAGACAACATTTTTATTTATGTGAATATGATAGACACAGTTTTAGTAGACAACATTACGTTTTGTTTACACATCCATTCATCCAATATTGATATAGACAACGATTTGATATTCCTTGTTAAAATGCAACGAATCTATACACAACGTGTTTACCATTAGTATGACTGTGTTTTTAGCATTGTTGCTGTGAATGACAACGTGTTTATGATTTGTTTATATGACAACGTTTTTATAATTGTGTTTATTATTATTTTATATGACAACGTGTTTATTATTTCTTTATATGACAACGTGTTTATATGACATTGTTTTTATCATTTGTTGATTATTTACACAATGATATATTTACTTGTGGTTTGCAGCGATGTATCAAAAATACAGTAACCTTTATTAGACAACGATATATCCATTAGAGTTATCATGACGACGATGCATATTTTAATTCCTTGCTAATTTTCTTTTATATCGTTAATCCTTTTAAAAGATAGTGATACCATGACATTGATGTATATATATTCTAATTCCTTGCTAAATTCCTTTCATATTTGTTAATATTTTAAAGACAACTATTTTTGTAATAGATACAGTAAGTTGTATGAATAGAAAACAATATGGCAATATGGATTGTTGACATCGAACATTAATAAACAACGACCTAGTTATAGACAACGAATTTAAACGAACAATGATATTAATGTCAGAGTATAATTGTTGATACCAAAAGGGAATTAAAGGAGTTTATAGATTACAAGGTACTGGGATGAATTAAATGGAATATTTATATACATGTCTGTTATAGATTTCAATTGATTTGGTTTAATTTTGGAAGGGCATTTTAGGGTCATGCATCTCCCAAGTTTATCATTATCTTATGCATAAGAGTGTGGATATGCCAATTATCTTAATCTAAGGCATGTATGTTTGGGAAGGGCAATGATAGGGTTGAAAGATTTAACTTAGGCTTTTACAAGGACTTATATGTTAGCGAATGACAATTGTAGTGAGACTTTTGTTAGTAAAATATTATTGTAGAATGGATTCTCGAGGGAATATTCATCGATGGCTAATAAAATCCTTTAATTAATGTATGATTGCAATAGAATTTTTGCGCCAGGAATTTGACGTGATATATGATTTTTATAGTAGTAATTTTTCCCTTGTGTCTTGTAGACTTGTCGATTGGGTGCTTGGGTTTAGTCTTCATTATTTTGAAAGTTAGTTCGGTCTCCTAGCGCGTTGGATTTTTCTTAGGTTATTGGTCTAGATACATTTTGTTGTGCCTTGGTTACTATCACACCTACCGCTTTGTGACAACATGATTCCCGATGAAGGGATCATTGTGCATCCCGATTGATAGAAGCGAAGGATAACCTAGCCAGAGTCATGTGCCTCCCGATGTGGGCGTTATGTTTGTTATAATTTATGTTGAATCTCGTGCTGTAACTCTTGTTGCGCTTGTTCCTCACTCGCCATGAAGGTTCAAGTTTCTTGTGTCATTTGATGTTGGTTGCGCCGGGTTGACCTTGATGTTGTCCCATATCTTAGCCATTTTTATCTGTCTATTGATTATCGCATGTTTCATCCAATTGTGTGATGTGCTAGTATGCCGGGTCATTGTTGTCTGTTGCCTGATTGTGTGCGTTGTTTTCATCGTCAAGTTGTGTTGATTAATTGTTGTCGTTATTGCCTTCCTATTTAAAACAAAAAAAATCTTTCTTATGCGTTGTGTCGCATGTAGTCATAAGGATAGGGGTCGTTACACAGGAACTCACTCTAACTCCATAGGAATGAGGAGATATGAAATATTGTGTCAGGATATCCCACCCAAAAAGTACAGGTCGACCCAACCAATTTTACAAGTCAACCCCATAAGTGAACGAAGAAACACTATAAATACATGATATATGTGTGCATTTGAAGAGCATACAAGTAAGAAGATAAAGTACAAGCGCACATAAGAGATCTGAGGTGCGGAAGAGGAGATGGGGAGTATTCTTTGGGTCTAAAGGTGTGCAAGATGATTTTTCTTGGAGTTTTAAGGATTCAATATGAAGGACTAAGGTCTACGATGCTGCAAAGTGCATTGTTTTGAGGTTTTGATGTTGCAGTATAGATTTATATTCTAGGAATAATGCTATGAGGTTTGCTAGGGCATGAATGCTAAATCTAACTAGGGTTTGAATCTATGTTTTGGGTATGAAGCAAGGAGATGCATTTGAACATAAAATTTAAGGGTATGATGATGATGTGAAATACATGATATATGAAGCATATAGGTGAAATAAAAATTACTGTGTATGAAGCTCTTAGATTGGTTCCTATACAGGTCTTACTAAGTTGGTGCTCAACTGAGGAGATTGGTATCTCCAGTAGGTTGGTGCCTACACAATATCTTGTTGAGCTGGTGCTCAACTAAAGGGATTGATGTCTCTAGTAGTTTGGTGCCTACAAGATTTGTAATAGTAGGTTGGTACCTACAAATATTTATAAAGATACGATTTTGTGGTTTTCTCCTGCAAGGGTTTCCAATTTAAATTTTATGTACTGTTATTTGAGTTGAAATGCATTTACTATTTTAAAGTTAATGAATGATTGATGAATGATCATCTAAAGTAAAAAGTATCTTATACTGATTCACCCCCCTCTTAGTATAAACATAATTTCAAAAATTGGTATCAGAGCGAGGTTCCTTCAAAAATAGTCTAACCACTAGAAGATAGATCTCGGGAGCACACATGGCCAATCAAGAAGGTTTCTCCACAAACAGTAGCTCATCTAAAGAATGTAGAAATTTTAATACAAATTATGCATTTCCTGGATTCTCTTGTTCTAACAATTATATGCCACTGTTAAATACATAATCGCTTCTACTAATATTCTTGCGAAATTTAAAACACAATCGCTAATTGCAATATCAAGAAGAAAGATCAATCAGACATAACACAAATGTTTTACCGGGAAAGCATAAAGATAAAAACCCCACTATCATATATTATGTATATATCATGGATCATGAAATAATCTCATACAAAACTCTAATCCAAGAGCTCTCAGTACAATATATAATCGTCTCACACTGCCATGCAAAAATCAGCAAATACATGTGCCAATTCTCTGCCTCTAGACAACCTGCCTCCTCTGCGCAATCCCTGCAATGGAAAACCTACAAATGATTCGAATTCCTCTTGCCTAGGATGCACATTGCTCATGGGAACATCCACTGTGTGTGATTGCATGAGTGCACTTCAATCAAATCACAACTGATAGACAAACTGTCCCTTTCACTTGTTATCTCAACTGGGTCTCCACTGGATCTGACATGCATGTAGTTAACAATGGTAAATCTTCAGTTGCATGTGAGATCATTGATTGTGAATTAATTAATAATTAATTCACTGAACTCTCACTAGTGTAAGTTCAGTTACAACTAGTACCACTGAGCTTAACTCACTTAACTGAGTTAACCTACTTTACAACTCACATAACTACACTTATAACTCTGTTACAACCTCAAGTCACTTAGTTACAATTAATTCGACTTCCATGTCCCACCAATCAACCTTTGAACTCAAATTTCCTATAGCTAACTGATTTTCCATTTCAGTTAACTATTTCAAGTAATTATGAGATAATAGATTTATATTTATTGTCCAATTTATTTAAGGGAAAAATAAATTAGACACACATTTCTTGTTGACTTTTCAACACTCCCTCTCAACAAGAAAGGGATTATCCTTCACCCCGATCCTGTCTCTATGGTATTCGAATTTTCTCCTGGTGAGCGCCTTCATCAGAATGTCTACATCCTGATCTTCTGTAGGAATGTACTGAAGCAACATGATCATCCGCTGCACACAATCTCTGATATGATGATACCGAATATCTCTATGCTTAGATCTATCATGAAACACGAGATTAATCGAGAGTTTAATGCAACTCTGATTATCACAATGAATCATTGTCAGATCTAAATGAGAACCAAACAAACCAACCAAGATCTTTCTCATTCAGATAGCCTCACATGCAACTTGACTCGCTGCCATGTATTCCACTTCCGCTGAACTGAGTGCCATGAATATCTGTTTCCTGCTGTACCAAGAAACAACTGTAGATCCGATACTAAAGATCCCCCCTGATGTGCTCTTTCTGTCCGTTGGGTTGCTCGCCCAATCTGCATCTGTGAAGCCATGCAACTTCACCTCATCCATCTATCTATACCATAAGCCATACTCAGATGTGCCCCTTAGTTATCTCAGGACATGCTTACCCGCCTTCCAAAAGAGCTTGGTAGGCTTAACCCCGCTTGACTTAGCTGGTTAACCACATAGCAAATGTCTAGTCTCGTGTTCACTAGATACATTAGTGAACCCACTAACATTCGATAGATAATAACATCCACTACCTCTCTAGAAGTAGCATCCTCTTTCCTCCAGTTTCTTGGAAGAGGAGTATCCATGGGTTTGCATCCCTCCATGTGAAACTTACCCAGTATCTCCCTTGCATACTTTCCTTGAGACACAAAAAGTTCACCATCTCGCTGTCATATTTCCAATCCAAGGAAATAATGAAGAAGGCCCAAATCCTTCATCTCGAACTCCTTTGCAAGGTCCTCCTTGCGTGAGTATATCAGTTGCTCATCACCAGTTACTATTAAATCATCAACATAAAGAACAATGATTGAAAGCTTATCCTCCACCACAATTTGGTATAGGTTTACATCCGCTTGACTTTTGGTGAAGCCCAGTCCGGTGAAATAACTATCTATCCGAGTGTACTAAGCACGGGGTGCTTGCTTCAACCCATACAACGCTCTCTTGAGTCTGCACACATGCGACTCCCTGTCAAAGGTCTCAACACCTTTTGGATGCTCAATGTACACTTCTTCCTCAATGATCCCATTGAGAAACACAGTTTTTACATCCATCTGATGAATGCGCCAGCCCATCTGCGCTAAGAGTGCAAAGATGGATCTTATGGAAGAGTACCTTGCGACAGGTGCAAAGGTCTCGTCATAATCTATCCCCTTGATCTGTGAGAAGCTCGGGCCAAAAACCTGGCCTTGTATTTCTCCACACTCCCATCAACAACTTGCTTTACCTTGTAGATCCATCTCGAACCTACCACTGATTTGTCGACCAGTCTTGGGACAATTTCCCATGCACTGTTTTTGACAATGGATTCATACTCCTCCACCATTGCATCTACCCATGTGGGATCCTGCACTACTTCCTGAAAGGAAGATGGTTCAGTCACAATACATTTGCTCATGAGAGCCATGTATCCAGTAAATTGATCAGGAGACTGTCTCTGTCTATGCTGTGAAGTAGGGGCTCCTACATTTTGTGCAACATCTAGTCTCAATCTATCCGCTTCCGTGGTACGCTTTCCACCATTTTTGATGGATGGATCTACATGAGTGGCTTCCTCCACTCCATGAACCTCCTCATGTGGCTGATCCACATCTTGAGACTCATCTTTGGGAACGAACAGTTCCTCCTTTGCATGCAAGTCTAGCTCCCTCTCAAGCGACAACCGCATGGCTTTCCCCTCATCGAATTTTATATCCCGTCGCATAACAGTTATCTTACTGTTAGGAAAATACACACGATAATTATGGGGTGTTTTTGTGTACCCCACAAATATCCCAAATTCAGCAGTTGGTTCCAGCTTCTTCCTGGCATCCTTGGTCACATGCACATAAACATATGAGCCAAAAATCTTAAAATGAGAAACACCAGGTTTCTTACCAGTGAAAGCTTCTTCAGGTGTACTCATGCCAAATAATCTATGAGGACAATGGTTTTGCACATAAACCACAGTATTGCATGCTTCCACCCACAAATGCATTGGTAGGCCCTGATCATGCAACATCGCTCGTGCTGCACCCACGATCGTTCTATTCTTCCTCTCCATGACCCCATTTTCCTGTGGGTTATGAGGCACTATGAGTTTTCTTCGAATTCCTTCTTTGCTGCAGAAGTCTTTGAATTCGTTAGAGATGTATTCTCCACCATTATCGCTCCTTAGAGCCTTCACTTGCTTCTCCGACTCTTTCTCCACCAATTCTTTAAACTCACAGAACTTTGAGAATGTTTGATCCTTCTTTTGCATGAAAAAGATCCAGCATTTACGAGAAAAGTCATCAACAAAAATAACATAATACTTATGTCTTGCTGTTGAATCAACCGAGAATGGTCCATACACGTCTGTGTGAACTCTCTCCAGAATCACCAAAGCATGGTTCTCCTTTTCATTAAAGGTGGACTTTACATACTTCCCCATGGTGCAACCCTTGCACTGATCTAACTGAGCAAGTGTTCCCATTAAAATTCCAATATATATTTGCTGCATGATCTTCAAGGCTCCATGATGAAGATGGTCCAATTGCCTGTGCCATAATTCTCCCTCATCCAGGCTCACCACTTTTTCTGCCTTGCCCATCATGGCAGCGTAACCATCTACCTCCAGCATGTAGATATTCTTAACTCGAATCCCTATCCTCTTGACTTGACCTGTTGTTTTATATCGCATAAAAGATTTTCCACCGCTGAAAACAACGTCATAGCCTCTGTCCTCCAACATTGCAACTGAGACCAGGTTTTTCTTCAGACCTGGAACATGCATAACATTTTTCAATTGAAATGGTTTACTTGACTCCCTCTGAAAGGTAATGGTACTAATGCCAGTCGCACTGTATCGTCCATCGTCACCCATCTTTATATGCATTTTGAGATCTCTCTCCTCCAAGTCACTAAAAAAATCCTTATCTCCCCTCATGTGGAAGGAAGCGCCATTATCCAAATACCACACCGATCCCAATGCACTTGAAGCCATGCATGTGATCAAGGAGAAGTCAAGTTCAAATTGCGAGGCAAGGGCCTCACCAGTTGCAACTCCAACAACCTTCTTGTTCTTCTTCTTCTACAGGAAGTTAGTAGCGAGATGCCCATGTTCATGATAGTGAAAACACTTCACATTAGACAAATCCAGCTTCTTGCCTTTAGACTTAGATTTTGAATGGAATTTCTTCCCCTTCCCTTTCCTTGCCTTGGCAGCCAAAGCACAATCCTCTTCATCATCATGCTTTGATGAAGAGCCATATCTGGTGTTCCGCCTGAACTTCTCCTACACTAGATCCGACCATAGTCGTTCCCAATGTGGTAATTTTTCCCTTCCATTGAAGGAGTCTTGATAATTGTGCCAATTCTTGGGAAGTCCTAGGAGAGCCAATCTCACAAAATCATCATCAACGACTGTTATTCCCACACTCCCCAACTCACCCTGACATTGGACAAACTTCGTGAGATATTTTGGAATGAAGTCGCCCTTCTCCATCTTGATTTTCTTGAGTTTATTTTTGAGCGCCAATTTCCTATGGTCGCTGCTATTTTGGAATAGATCCGTCAAAACCTTCCACATTTCATGTGGTGTGGCTTTCCCATGTGTTGGCAGCCAATTCACATTTTTCTATTGTCTTATAAGCTGCCTACACCAATGTTTTGCAAACCTCAATTTTTCGTCGCAATTTTTAAATAAACGACACTTTTATTTTTGCGACATTTGCACATTTGCCTTCATTTTGTTTTCATGACTGTAAGCGTGAAAACTTAGTCTTTCGAAGTCCCATTGAAATCATTATTTGAACTGTCATTATCCTTCTTGTCAATATGCCTATTGCACTTACATTTCATTTATCGTTATGTAGCTGGCAGAACTTTCGAACTATACTCATTGGACATTCTTGTATTGATTGTGTGACTTGGTTTCATTGAGTTTGTAATGCATTGGCATTTTATTTGACCTACTTGACCATTGGTTTCATGAAAATACATAGGGGTTATGATTAAATCCTTCATATACATCTTTTAATATAATGCCTATGTTCGTGTTTTCATAACTATTGGTATGTTGATTATATGAAGACCCATTGGCGCATGGTTAAATATTTGGTATTGGTTTCAAATTGAATGTTGATGGTTTAAAACTATGGCACAATGTTGATTGCGTGCGTTGGTTTATACACTTACTATTGGATTCATTGGTCGGCCAAGTGACATGATTGTTGAACTATGCCATAATGGGTAGAATAGCTATAAGCCGACGGTTGTACTTTGGCAATAACTATTTTGCATGGCAGAGATAAGCTCCACCACCTTCGCACGATGACATTTATGCCTATCCATTATCCCCGTTTACTTCTATTAGCTCGGATAACCCTTCGTGCATTTTTCTCCTGTGTGTGCTATGACCCAGAACCTGGCTCGTTCACCGTGTGCTCGGCTCCATGGCACCGGTGGTGCGAATCGAACTGAACGACAGCCAAGCCTTACTGTTATTTGACAATGCTCGCAAAGACTTGAAGGATAACGGATGGCTTACCTTCGTGCAGAGATTTGAGGGTTTTAACTTATTTGTGGCAGAACAGTTCGCTCTGACTTTTGATGGCTGTAGAGCCAAGGTGGGTGACATACAGTTGGAAATTGATGAGAAGTTTATTAGTTCTGCTACAAGGTTACCTGCCACAGGCCAGCGTTGGTTCACAAATTTGAAAGTGGAAGAGGTTCCATGGTCACTACTGTTCATCTCCCGAAAGGTCACCTTTTGTGACAGAGGTATGCCCATATCCATGCTTAAACCACGATGGCATGACCTTTTCATAATAGTCAAACAGTTCATGACCTGTGAAGGTCGATATGGACTCGTGTTTCTCTACCACCTACGTTTGTTAATGAATTTTATGGGATACCCATTGAATATGCCCTTTTACTTTCAGTGTAGCCTATATAAAATGTCTAAAAGGTTTAAAAGGGAGAAGGCCGACAGTAACCTGTTCCACCATGGACTTATTAAACTTATCATTGTTTATCACTTGAGTTTACATGGTGATAGCTGGAGAGCTTTCATCGCTCGAAATTGTTTTGATGACACAAACCTTGTCCAGGTTGACAAGCCTGTGGTAAATGAAACCAAGGTCGGGCCACCCGTGCCCTTCCATGTCCTACTTCCCTCTCCTAAACCCTCGACCGACCCTAATGTTGACTTACCTGATGCTATGACTAAGAAGGTTGAGACTATTAAAAATCCTGTAAGCAAAAGGGCCAAGGAAAACCCTACTGTTATTGCCAAGGGTAAAAAGAACGCTCGGCTTATTTCAAGGATGGATAGGAATAAACCTAAACCCTCGGTTGAGCAGAAGCCCATAATCCTTGGTGAGGATTCGGACTCTGACGTAGAACGTTTCCTAGCCAGTGAGTACCCTTACTCATAGGGTTTATGCCCTGAACCACCTTATGATTTCGTGACGAATATTCCCCCTTGCCTAGGGAATAATCCTAGCTACCCTGGTATCAAAATGCCTAACGAAACCCTTGGCAAAGTAATCAAACCCTCACCTGCACTTTCAAATCCCACACAGTCATCTTGTGACCAATGTGATTTGTGGTTGGAACGATACTACATCGATGTTCCCCTACTCCAATAAAAAATTCAATCGTTGGAAAGTCAAGTTGCAGTGTTGACCAGCCAAAGAGACCAACTCCAAGCAACTGATAAGAAGTAGAAGAAAACTGGCTCCATCGTTTTCAAGAATGTTGAATTGGCCACAGCCGTTATCAACTCCAAATTGTCATGATCAAGCCATCTACTCGCCATACAGGTATGGATTTTGATATCGTTTTAGTTTTGTGAATGACCAGGATTAATGTAGTGATTGGAATTTGGTCTTCGAATAACTCTGTTTATATTTCGAAATGGCTTTGTCATAATGTGTTCATCCTGGATATTTTTCGCTTTGCTAAAAATAAATGGAATTTCGTTTTAGATACATGAGTTGATCATTCCTAGTATAGCCATTGATAGATTTTATTGGATTCGAATGGTCTTCGTTTGGATTTGATTTGTTCGTTTGTCTGATTGAGTTAATGAAACTGATGGTTTGCTTTCAATTGAATTTATTTTGTATCTACTCCGAACATGAAGTTTTTCATACTCAATTTAGAATACGATCATGTTTGGATTTGATTTCGTTATGGTTCATATGCTGTGATTGGCAAATGATTTCAATAAGTTTGATTGTTATGATCTTGTAATATGTTGTGTCATGTAATCTTCTTAGAACAGGAATACAACTCTGTTCGTTTTCAATTTGGAAAGAACTACTCTGTTTCGTATGAAAACAATGCTCTCATTTAAGCCTGTGCAAATGCGCCCGAATCGTGGAATGGTTTTGATTCGTAATAACTATGTTAAAACCATAACGATTCGATTCGCTCTTATTCTGATTGGATTATCCCATATCTTGAGTTGGCAAGATTGTTTTGTTCGGATTATAATTGCTGCTCTGTTTGATTTTAAATTTGCAAAACGAATTGGTCAACCTAGGTTATCTCTATCAAAATCGGTTATAATTCGTTTGAATGGAACGATTTTGATCAAAATCAATCGATCTTGTTTGCCCAATTTGTAATAACAAACGATCGGATAATTCTTACGAATTCTGTTACCAATTAATTGATCCTGTTATGATTTCATTTGAATTGATTTTCGCGCTAGCTTGAGTCGATCCACTTGTGGCATGAATCGTTTGCTATGTCAATACAGTTATAACGATTTGAAAATGATCTTGTTGGATTCGATCGTATCTCCTATTGATAAGGCAACATAACAATTGCCTACGATTTGTTTCGATTATATCAGTTTCAAATTGATATTAAACGATTTCACAACTGTTGATTATGATTCTGTTCGTTCGATTTTGTGGTAACAAAAGAAACAGAGTACGCGTATCTCTATGATCATTTGATTGATCTTGATCCTGTTTGATTTCGAATGGCATAACCATTTCAACTTCAATGATTCGTTTTCAAATAGTTATTGGATGTTAATTGAATTTAATTGTTTAAAAGATTTTCAATCAATTTTAATGCTGATTATGTGTCTTATTTAGACCAGCTACAGAATCGCAAGATTCTGTAGCTAGTCTATAGAATTAGATTTTTATTATTTTATTAATAAAGAATCCTTCTAACTTGTCCATTTTTTACCCTTTTCAGGTAAATTCGAATTGCATGGGATATGTTGGACAGGTTAGGGGAATATTTGTGTATTTTAGTTTTATTGTAGGTTCCTAGTTTAGTTAAACTGGGGATATTTGCCCAGATTTATGTAAACAGTTTTGATAACTTCTACAGGGAGGTTTTACCCTGTGGAAAACCTATAAATACTTATTATTTTTTGTAATAAGGATTATCCTCACTTGTGGGAGAACCAGACTATGGATTCCTAATAACTGAGACAGAAGTTGATGTTCTGCTACAGCTTTCGCTTTCATAATATCAATTTTTTGTTTCAAGTTTATGCATGTCATTAGCAATTGATTATAGACTACTTTTGCTATCATAGTCTTTTGCGGAATGATGTGATTTAATTAATATGATCCATGTCTGATTTCTTTCAACATTTAAAAACACAACAATTACTTTATTCAGTTAATGAATGACAGATTTCTCTTCTTCATCAATTGAATTATTTTGTATAAGTCTTTGCAAACGAGTTTATCTAACCGTGGAGATTTATAAATCATATGATTGTTGTGATTTTAATGTCTTGTTTGTCCTGTAATCACACTTGAAGAGCACTGCAACTATCGTTTACGAGAAGATCCTAGATAATTCGGTGCCGGTTTCCTCCCTCCGATCAGCTAAAACAATTATCATACACAGGGCAAATCTGGAGCATTTCTCCAGGTCAGTTTCTAATTTATTTTCATTAATTTCTTAGTATACTATTAGTATTTTAGTTAGATATATTTGTAGTTTAGATTAGTGATTTAGTTTAGTTAGTTTTATGTTTTATTTCTGTTCATAAAATTATAAAATCAACAAAAATATCTTTCTCTGTCTTAGGGCAGAATATAAATGAATTTTTCAGGTTTTATTTAAATCTGTAAATTGTAGATATTGTACATTTTGTGAATAAGTTATATTTCAGTTAGTAGTTAGATAGTTAATTAGTTAGAGTTAGTACAATAGTAGTTAGATAGTTAATTAGTTAGAGTTAGTACAGTAGTAGTTAGTAGATTGTATATATAGAATAGTTAGATTAGTTTAGTTTGTTTTAATAATTAGTTTTAGTTTAGTTTGTTTTCAGTTAGTTTTAGTTAGATTAGTTTATTAGTTTGTTTTATTTATTTTTAGTTAGATTAGTTATTGTAGATTAGTTTTATTTTTTGTTTTCTTAGGACCTTAGATCGGCTAACGGAGCTGCTAAACCCGTCAGGGTGGTTCATCCCAAACGACTTGGGTTATTAGACAACCCCGGACCGGTTCCACTCTTTCAGTTGACGGAAGGTCAATTTTTCCCGTCAACAAATGGCGCTAGAAGGAGGGCCTGAACTTAATTAATGGCACGAGGCGGTCGCAAGACTCCTCCACCACCTAATTGCTCACCTATAGTGACTAGAATCCGTTCAAGCGATAATATTCCCCTTCAAACAACAACTACTTCAACCGATGATCCATAGATCACAGTTGAGCCAGCAACCCCCAATCCTATAGGTGGTGGCATACAAGACATTGTCCGCCAATCTCTTATAAAAACACATAGTGCCTTAGCCCGTTTGAGGCAACCAAACCGTCCGTGGGGTCAACCTTTGGATTTCTCCGATATCAGAGAACAATTAGGTGACACTAACCTCACTGTGAATCCTTCAGATCCAATCTTAAATCCTGCTGTAGGAGGATCTAGGATACCTCCTTCACCACCTCCATCATCTCCTTCCTCTTCTAGAGGAGATTCCTCTGACGAAGGCAATTCCCCTTCTCAGCCTTCCACACCCACTACCCCAATGGCAAATCAGAACAACCTTGCTAGACCCTAGCTTGATCAGGGTGCCGTAGCTGTACCCGGAGCTCAGCATCCTTTACCTAAACATCCATAGAAATGGCTTCCCAAGTTTGACCCCGACTCAAAACAGATCGTTGAATATCACATTAAAAAGTTTATGTTAGCCATAAGACTCCGCAATGTCGAACATGAAGACGTTGTCTGTAGGTTGTTCCCTTATACTTTTGAGGGTAATGCATCAACATGGTACTTTGCCCAAAAACCCCATACCATCGTGTCTTGGGAAAAGTTTGAGTCATGCTTTTTGGAAAAGTTCAGAGACGGTAAGCCTCCGGAAGTCCTAGTCATGGATCTTTCTAGCTTAAGAATGAACCCAAAAGAAAAAGTTAAAGACTTTAATCAAAGATTCTTAACACTTAAAAACCGAATCCCTGCGGATTCCATGCCTGCTGAGAGTCTTATAATAGCATACTACACTAAAGCTTTACATCAAAGAATAGCTATTTGGGTTAAACGATATAAGAAAGCGATGTTGTTAGAAGCCTTCGAGGAGGCCAGCCAGATTGAAAAAGACATACTTAGTCTTAAAGACTCTACTAGCAACGAAACTGAGACTAGTTATTCTTCCAAAAAGAAGATTGAAATCCTCCCCAGACCCACTCAAAGTAAGACACAACCTGAAAACTCTGATTTGGAAAACTTAACCAAAGTTGTTCAAAAACTGTCAAATCAAGTTATAGACTTAAAAAGGTCGGCCGAAGAAACTTCCTCGAGTAAAGGGCCCTACAAACCTCCTTTCCGGAAGCCTTTTCCCACTAATTGACCTAACTCAACCACCGAAGGCCTTAATCTAGAAAGTTTGCAATGCGCCCTTCAAACAATTCTAGAAGCCCAAGATAACTTGATGCCTCCTGAGATCCCTGAGGAGGTAGTTGAACAAGAAACAGTTCAAGAAGAAGAGTCTTCTCCAAACATTTTTGGACACTTCTCGGATAGCATATTTCAAGCTAACTTCGAGACAATTCATCCTTATAATACCAGGAGTAAGACAACAAACAAACCTTCTACCGAAAACACTACAACTTCACCTCCAAAGCAATCTAAATCAGCTGAGACTAAACAGAGTAATGTGAACCCCAACTTAGATTATGATGTTGTTGAAGATCTTAAAAAGTTAAGGGATAACATTTCCATATATGAGTTATTGAAGTTTCCATTTCTGCTACAAAAAATGTTACAAAATATCTTAGAGAATGGCAAAAATGGTAATTCTAATGGTAACAAGGTTGTGCAAAACAAAACTCCCCAGAAGACTTCCACTAAAAACAATCCTGATCCTCAAGATAAAGGAAGCCTTCCTGTAAGTAATGTAAATAATGTAAATAATGTAGATAAAGTAGCTTTAGAAACTGCGAGTAAAAAGCCACAAGATACTACTCCTAGTACTCGCAAAAATGTACCTCCATTTCTATTAACTTTCGAGATCTTTAATAGAAACATGCACAATTGTATGGTAGACTCAAGGGCGTCATCCAATGTGATGCCTTGGTCTGTTTGCCAGAAGATTAACGCTGAAGTTGAACCCTCAACTTTAAAAATCATACAACTTGATCAAACAAATGTCAAAGTTCTAGGCGAACTAAAGAATGTGCTTATTAGATTATCGTCTAACCCCAAGGTTCATCAAGTTATTGATATAATTGTTGTGGATATTCCAGAAGTGTATGGTCTGTTTTTAAGCAGGGACTGGTTGGAACAGCTGCATGGTTATTTCGCGACAGATTGGTCTCATCTATGGCTTCCAGAAAATGGCAAGCCTAATAAAATCAAAGTAAATCGTGAGTGCTACCTTAAGTTCACGGTCACAGATTTGAACGATCCCAATGAACCATATACACCTTATGCCGATTCACCTGAAGTATAAGGGATGGACACCTTCTTCGGCAATTTCATGGCCGAGGCTTCACCTATCACCAATCCAGAACAGCAGTCCGAGATTGTAGCATATATGCAACCAACAACTTCCATGCAACGACCCATGTACCCGATGAAAATCAAATTTGGTCTCTGTATTTCGACGGGTCAAAGTCCAAAGAAGGAGCCAGAGCAGGCTGCGTCATTATCGATCCGACAAGTAACAAAACATTGATAGCATGTAGGTTGGAATTTGAATGTACTAACAATACTGCAGAATATGAGGCTTTACTGCAAGGTCTCAGAAAAGCTTTGGATATGAACATTCAAAATTTAACCGTCTTTAGCGACTCTGAAATAGTGGTTAGACAGGTAAGAGATTCTATCCACTGTTTGTCTCCGCATCTAAAAATCTACCAGTCTAAGGCATGGAATTTAATGAACAAATTTTCTGCTTTCAATATAAATTCTATTCCTAGATTGAATAACTCTGAAGCAGATTTATTAGCTAATGTAGCTTCTAAACTTCTTCCTGCAGAAGGCTTGTCCCCAGACGCATTCTCCATTGAGCTGCTTTTCCGACCATCCATTCCTGATAACATCACAAACTGGAGAGTATTTGACGACGATCAGCAGATTATTAACTTTCTGCACATGGAAGAAACCTTTCAAGGCGCGGTGATAGACGAACACATGCACGACGACAATTTGCGCGATTTCACAGTAATACCAGATCCGAGAACTCCTGAATCTTCATCGGATATGGTAAACTCGATCCCTAAATCTGTAATTAGATTAGAGAAGTTTTACGATTTTCAAGATAAATTTAAAAAGACGGTCAATTCTTATGAAAAAGTAAACTTAGGAACTAATGAAAATCCTCAGTGCATTAATCTAGGGTTGGGATGTTCTCAACAAGAAAAAGATGCATTCATTAAATTGTTCAAAGAATTTAAAGATGTCTTTGGATGGACGTATGATGATCTCAAAACTTTTGACCCTAATGTCATACAGCATGTCATCCCTATGAAGCCCCAAACCTTACCTTTTCAACAAAAACTGAGGAAGATGCACCCCAAACTTGAACCGACCATTCAAAAAGAATTGAATAAGCTCCTAAATGCTAAGATAATTTTTCTTGTTAGGCACACTCAATGGGTTTCTAACCTTGTTCCAGTCCGGAAGAAAAATGGGGAAATCTGACTCTGTGTCGATTTCCGAAACTTTAATAGAGCGTCTGATAAAGACAACTATCCTGTCCCTCCCATGGAACAGATCCTTCAACAGGTATTTGGTTCTGAGAGGCTATCCTTATTGGATGGTTTCTCTGGATACAACCAAGTCCTGATGTCTCCACCAGACCAACTAAAAACTACCTTCCGTACTTCGTGGGGCACTTATGCTTATCGCAAAATGCCTTTTGGATTGATTAATGCTGGTGCCACCTTTCAGAGAGCAATGGATATTGCTTTCCGAGGCTTAATCAATCAGTCTGTCGTAGTTTACTTAGATGATGTGACTGTATTTTCTAAAAACAAAAACGATCATCTAGCTCACTTACAAGCCGTCCTACTGCGATGTTGTAAATACGACATCTCCTTGAATCCCAAAAAATCCAGCTTTGCAGTAGAACAGGGTAAACTCTTAGGATTCATTGTGTTTAGTGAAGGGATGATTATTGACCCCAAAAGGACTCAAGTCATCGTGAAACTTCCCCCGCCTACATCCAAAAAATCTATGCAGTCTTTCTTAGGCCAGATCAACTTCGTGAGAAGATTTGTCCCCGGTTTCTCCGAAATGGTCAGGCCTTTACAGAACTTGATTAAGAAAGACACCCAATATCACTGGGGACCCCTAGAAAATCAACCTTTTAATGCAATAAAAAAGGCCATAATAGACACTCCGTCTCTCATGAGCCCAGATTTTTCCCAAGACTTTACGCTCTACACTTTTGCCTCTGACCGTTCCTATGCCATCGTCCTAACCCAAAAGAATGCTGAGAACAATGAAGTACCCATTGCCTTTATGAGCTCTGATTTCAAAGGCGCTGAACTTAATTACCCAGCGGTAGATCGGCAAGCCTATGTTGTTTTCAAAGCAGTCAAGCACTTCCGGTCCTATCTTTTGAAGTCAAGGACGAAAGTCATTGTCCCCTACCCGGCCGTGAGGAACTTGTTAGTGCAGAAGGAACTAGGAGAAAATAGAGCCAATTGGGTCACCTCCTTGCAGGAGTATGACTTAGAAATCACCCCAGCTCAGATAGTGAGAGGCGAAGGGTTATGCAAGTTAGTTGTTGATTCAGCAGCAGGACATCAAGAAGAAAGTGATACGTCAAACCTAGGACAACGCGATCAAAGTTTAATTTGTTGCGCACAAAACCTTGTTAGTCCTTGGTACGACGATATAAGATTCTGTCTTGAACATGGGTCAACACCTCATCACTTACACCCCGCTAAGAGAAGAGCATTGAGACTGAATTCTGCCTCCTTTCATCTGGTTAATGGTATTCCGTTTCGTCAAAATTTTGACGGTGTGCTGATGCATTGTCTTGAAAAAGACGAAGCAGAAAAAGTCTTGCTAGAGTTGCATGCAGGAGAAGCTGGCAATCATTTTGGTGGTGACACCACTGCTCATAAAGTTTTAAGAGCCAGTTATTACTGGCCCACACTTTTTAGAGACGCCCATGCCTTGTGTCGTAAATGTATCATCTGTCAGAAAGCATCGGGGCGGTTACAAAAACCAGCCTTTCCTTTGCAGCCCGTTTCAATAGATTCTCCTTTTCAACAGTGGGGCCTTGATATCATAGGTCCAATCAACCCCACGTCCTCACAACAACAAAATTTTATTGTGACAGTCACAAATTACTTTACTTGATGGTCTGAAGATGCTGCGTTAAGAACTGTCAACACCAGTCCGGTAATTGCCTTTCTAAATTCGAATATTATCACTCGTTTCGGTATCCTTGACTGTTTAGTTTTCGATAATGCTCCTTACTTTTCCTCTCTTGAGATGAGCGAGTTCTCTTTGGAAAAAGGAATTAAGATGAAGTATTCTGCTAGCTATTATCCCCAGGGCAACGGATTGGCAGAATCAACAAACAAGAACTTAATCAAAATCATCAAGAGAACGGTGATTGAAAATCACAAGAATTGGCACAATGCACTGTTGAACGCGTTGTGGGATGATAGGGTAACACCAAAAGCTGCTATAGGTAACTCCCCCTTTTTTCTCATCTATGGCAGAGAAGCAATTCTGCCACCTCACATTCTTCTTCCTTCGCTTCAGTTGTCACAGAAAGTTCAAGAAGAAGATTGTCCCCCTCTAGAAAACCGAATTAACGCTTTGATGAAGCTAGAAGAGGTAAGAGCCCAAGCTAAACATAAGCTAGATCAACATCAACAATTGGTTAAAAGCTGGTTCGATGCTAGCTCTGCTTCTGATAGGAATTTTGAAGTAGGTGATCTCGTCTTGAAGTGGGACAAACCACATGAGGGAAAGGGAGAGCACACACAATTTCAAAACTTATGGCTTGGACCGTTTTTAATTGCTGAAAAGTTGGGTCCTAGTTCTTTTTGATTGCAGAATCTTGAAGGGTAGCTTGACACCTATCCAGTGAATGGCCAAGCCTTGAAAAGATACTTTTCTTGATGACAACCCTTGTATATTATGTACATATTTTGCTTTTGTGTGCTTTTTCATTTGCTTTTTAGTTTTTGATTTTTCTTTGAATTTATCAGTTTGGGTTTTCTTTGAAGTACACACACCTGTATACTGAGCTATTCAGACAAAGACAATAGAAAATTCCTTCGTTAAAATAACTGCTAAGGAAAAGGTATAAACATCAATGGTTTATTTCTGAAATTTATATCTATGTTGGAAAAGTCTGCTGTTTAAAAGAACATGGCTGATTTCGATCTCTGAGTAAAGTTCGTCATGATCATCCATTATCTTTTTACGCTGTCCCTATTCCGTAAAGGAATGACTCAGAGGATGTCTCCCTGCCTTAGGAAGTTGTTTTTGTAAATAAAACATCTCTGGATCTAAATAAAGGACAGTTCTAAAAAAATTATGATGAGGTCTAAAAAAATATGTTAAAGTATCATGATTTTCAGTGTCACCCCACTCAAATACATATCTATGAAAAAACAAAACAAAACAAATTATTAATAAGAGCTGTGGGAAGTGCTTGTAAACCCACCGGGATACTGAACAGGTCTGCTGGCAGCGGGTAAATGCATGCATAGCGCCAAGACAACTTCGTCAGGGTACTGAATAGGCCCGCTGGCAGCGAAGCAATGTCGGGTATATGAAAATTCGTAAATAAGAATCCTCTTAACGTCCTTTATTATGATCCAGAACTTCTTGGCAGGATACAGATGTCAGAGTGGGTTAAATGGCAACCCTGTCGAGGCTATGGACGCCTGCTGGCAGCAGTGGCTATGCCAACAGTATCGGAGATTTTATCCTTAATATCGTGACTTGCTGATCTTAAGATTGTTATCAGTTTTCATCTTTTGAAACACTGCTGGAATAGTTGGTTAATGATGATGTTTATACAATTTTCTGGTTGTTATTTTTGAGTTGGAATTATCTTTGTTGTCCTAATCTGAATTTGTTTCTTTTGG
>ML808896.1:69572-79769 GCA_009831015.1 Picea engelmannii
GTATTCAAGACTTAAAAAATACCTACAACAACAATGTTTCAAAAGAGGAGTTGTAGACAACAATATTTACATCAAAACAGATAATGAAAATCTATTAATCATTGTGGTTTATGTGGATGATAGCATATTTGGAAGTAATGATGATAGAATGAGCCAAAAGTTTGCAGAATAAATGCAAAGGAATTTGAGATGTCCATACTTGGAGAATTTCCATTCTTTCTAGGCTTGCAGATTTCTCAATCCATCAAAGGCATATTCATTTCTCAAACAAGATATATCAAGGAAATGTTGAAGAAATTTGGAATGGAAGATTGTGCACCTGTCAGTACACCCATGATCACATGATGTAAGTTGAGCAAAGATGATGAATCGTTAGAAGTGAATCAAACACTGTATAGGTCAATGATTGGAATCCTACTATATGTGACAAAATCAAGGCCATATATCATGCAAGCAATAACATTGGTTGCAAGATTTCAATATGCACCAAAGGATACACATATGAAAGCAGTGAAAAGAATATTTAGATATATGAAGGGAACATTGGACTTTGGCTTGTGGTATTCAAGAATTAAGGACTTCACTCTAACAACATATACAGATGAAAATGGGGTAGGAAGTATTGATGACACAAAAAGTACTGGAGGAGGAGCATTCTTTCTAGGCATCTGTCTAGTATCATGGTTGAACAAGAAGAAAACTTCAATATCTCTATCCACAATGGAATACAAACATATTGTAGCAACAACATGTTGCACACAAGTTCTATGGATGAAGCAGGCACTGAAGGATATCAAGGTAGAATATGATCAACCAATCTCAATCATCTATTACAACACAAGTGAAATCAACATTTCAAAGAATCATGTTATGCACTCAAAGACAAAGAATATTCCCATCAAGTACCACTTCCTAAGAGAACAGGTAGTTGAGAAAAGTGTCAAGTTGGAATACATTACCACCAAAGAATAAGTTGCATATATTTTTACCAAATCCCTTCCCAGAGACACATTTGGATATCTCAGACAAAATATCTAAGTGATATCCCTCTCATATCATTAGTAAAGGGAAGCAAAATCTCAGGGGAGCAAGCCTTTTCCATTGATGTGAAAGGGAGGAAGTTGCAGACAGAGGAAGAATTACAAACAAAAGGAGAGTTGCAGACAGGGGGAGTATTACATAATTGACTAAGGGTTTCCATCAATGACAAAGGGGGATATTGTTGGAAATATTGTTTTCATTGATGTCAAAGACAGGGGGGAGACTACATATGTCCAATATAAATATTGCAAGATGGAGATTGTTGGAAATATTATTTTTGGATTTTTGATGCTTAGTTTGGATACTCTATCTTTGAAGGCCTTTTTAATTTGAAGACCTAGATCAAATGGGAGCACAGGATATATGGTTGAAAATATTATTCTGAGAAATTTCCAATGGTATATGACACTCTCTATAAGTCCATAGAAATGAAGAGATATGAAATATTTTGTCAGGATAACCCACCCAGAAAGCACATGTCGACCCAACTAGTTTTACAAGTAAACCCCATAAGTTAACACAAAAACACTATAAATACACAATATGTGTGTGAATTTGAAGAGAATACAAGAAAGAAGAGCAAGCACAAGTGCACAAAAGAGATTTGAGGTGTGCAAGAGGAGATGGGGAGTATTCTTGGGGTCTAAAGGTGCGCAAAATGATTTTTCTTGGAGATTTAAGGGTGTACTATGAAGGACTAAGGTCTATGATGCTGCAAAGTGATTTGTTTTGAGGTTATGATTCTACGATCTATATTTATATTCTAGGAATGATGTTATGAGGTTCGATAGGGCATGAAGGCTAAATATGACTAGGGATTTAAGCTATGTCTAGGATATGAAGCAAGGAGAGGCGTTGGAACATGAAAGCTAAGGGTATGATGATGCTGTGAAATACATGAGATATGAAGCATGTAGGTGAAGTCAAAGTAATCTTTGTATGGAGATATTATATTGATGCCTATATAGGTCTTACTGAATTGGCACTTAGCTGAGGAGATTGGTGTCTCTAGCAGGTTGGTGCCTACAAAATATCTTGTTGAGTTGGTGCTCAACTAAAGAGATTGGTGTCTCTAGTAGGTTGGTGCCTACACAATATCTTGCTAAGTTGGTGCTCAGTTGAAGAAATTGGCGTCTCTAGTAGGTTGGTGCCTACAAGCATTGTAACAATAGGTTGGTGCCTACAGACGTTTATAAAGATAAGGTTTTGTGATTTTCTCGCACTAAGGTTTCCAAATTAAATTCCCTGTATTTCAATTTGAGTTCACATGCATTTACTATTTTAAAGTTAATGAATGATTGATGAATGCTCATCTAAAGTAAAAAGTATCTTATACTGATTCAACCCCCCTCTCAGTATAAGCATAAATACAACACATTTACGTCAACATAAAACATCGGTGCACTTCAATCTTAAAGGTGCACCACCAACCAATTTTTTTTTAAGTGTGGGTTTATCATCAATGCATCAAAATATCAAGTGAAAAAGTGAGGGGGAATTTCATTTTGTAAATGGGAGTTTATAAAACAAAACCCTAATTCATATTTTGTTCTTTTTCCAAAAGTTAGAGGGGAGACTTGTGCGAGAGACATTTACTGGGGAGGACTTTAGAGTGGATTTTTTTTTAAAATTCTGAAGAGACGAATTTGTAAGGGATCACTGTATGTCACAAACAAATATGCAAAGGAGAAATTTTAGGCATGTAAAATCATTCTAGTCATCTCAAATTTTATCTCAATTGCTTCAAAAAAATCCATAATTTTTTATTTATTCCTATTAATGATTATAGTGCATTCTAAAAAAAAATAGAAGGATTTCAAAGTTACCTTTAGCATTGCAAACCTTAGTTTTCTTGTTGCTTCTTTTTTTTTGTTGTTGTTGCAAACTTTAGCATTAGATATTTACTCTCTCTACTATCTCACAATGAGTTTTATTTTCTTAGGTGATAGATATTTATTGGCTTTGTGTCAATTGGGTTTAGCTCGGGTGGTTGAGAGGAAGTTATCTTCCCCACTCGGGTTCAATTCCAACAAGTGACACATTGAACTCATAACAAGTATATTGTTGTAATATCTTTGATCCCTGTTGTTGTCCAATCTCACGCTTTGAATATTCTAGGGTTTACACTAGGTACCATCCTAAAAATTATGGGAAGTACTCTTGGAATATACACTAATACTGAGAGGAGGGGGGGGTGAATCAATATTAGACAAATTTTAACAATCTTTTTCTCTTTACCACTTTAATTAGTCATTAAATAATCAAATGCAGAAAATCAACACAATAACATAGTACACAGATATTTAACATGGAAACCCAAATGGGAGAAAACCACAAAAAAATATTTACAAGATCTTGTAGGCACCAATCTACGGTTACAAAGCTTGTAGGCACCAACCTATAGGAGACACCAATCTCCTTGGTTGAGCTCCAACTCAACAATGTGTGCAGGGGATACCAATCCCTTTGATTGAGCACCAACTCAACAATGTGTGTAGGCACCAACCTGTAGGGGACACAAATCCACTTGACTAAGCACCAACTCAACAATGTGTGCAAGAACAACAATCCCCTTGAATGAGCACCAACTTAGTAATATAGTTTGCAGGTAAAAACCTACTAGGAACCAACCTATTGAGAATATGAGGACACTGATCCTCTCCCTTGCATCACTGTGCCACCCTGAAATAAATAAGCTATTGTTTTCTCTATCTTGAATTTTTTGATATCCTCATACCTCAGAACCTCAACGCTTCTATTCACACAATCCACTTCTCCTACGTGTTGATTCATTCCCTGAGATGATTACATTATCTTCCCTTCATTTTTAGAATCCTCGGACCTGTGAGCATCAGAGCTCCTCTCACTCGCACATACTGTTCCTCTTTTAGTTCCGAAACTTCATAAATTCTCACTATCCCATCCTTTTCACACACTCACAATTGAGATTCTCATATCTCACCACTCACTCACTTCTAATCCCCACCGAGTATGATTTAGGCATTTTTATTTATACAACTCATGTGCTCAATCATTTTTCCACATACAAATTTTGACGGGGTTAACTCCAACTCCCTTTGCTTCTTTCTCAAAATTGGGCTCCAAAGATCCTCCACAAAAACTGGTCTAGGTTCCCTTCTGTTGCACGATATTTTCTCTCCAGATAGAGTATGAACCATGATGCTCAATAGCCATCCGATCAATCCTTGAACTGAATACCCACCATATATCTACTCAATCTGATGGCAGTATAAACCTTGATTACATAGCAAACGTCCAATCAAATCCTCAAATAAATCTCGACCATTGATTTATTCATCGGGACCTCCGAGAGCTCAATATTTAATTATACTCTCTTACCACTCAGCCACCATTAGATTTGGTCTAGATTTGATCTCGTCTGTCGATTGTTTCCTTGATATCGGGATCAACGGGGTACTGATGCACATCAACCATTGGATCTTCCCCTGCATAGATCATGACCTTTGATCTTTTCTTTGTCAACCAAAATACACAACATGGCCTCATCACTTAACAATCATCCGATCATCTCTTCGTTTGATCACAACCATCAATATATTCTCTCCTTTTCCACTAGGGCCAATGATCGTCGTCGTCAGGACAACAAGTGCATGGGAACCTTCGATGTTGCTTCTCTGACGAACGATGTAGATCCACTCAAATTCAATGTCTGGGATTTCCTCACGCTCAACTAGACCCACTTTCATCCCGCACAATCATACATTGACCCATGTCACCCTAGGGACACTCTGGCTGCCATGTTGGCATCCTGGTCATGTAGTCCTTCATTGTCATTGGAGTATGTTTATGACTAGTAACATAGTCCACTTCGACCATCATCGATGAATGATGGAGATCCAATCACTGTGCCAATTCAATGGCTATTGTTGGATCTTGTAGACTTTCATCGTCGTTGGAATCCCTCTTATCCTGCTGTAGAACCTCTCCAAATTTTTTGGCCCCTATATATAGGTGTTAATTCTCCATATGACCATATGCCATAACCAAGGGCTAGAGAATCATCGTCAAAATTTTCTATTGGAGTGTCTCAATGTACACTACCCCAATGAACTTTTGACTTCGACGAACTGGGACCCACTCCGAAACTTCCACTCCAACAAAATACTTCCACGAGCCTTTCTCCCAAACCGTTGATATTATCATTGCATACACCATTGGTTTGCTTACCTTTATCATCGTTGGTGATCTCGTGGTCATCATCGACAATCAAGATCTCTTCTTCTTTATCATCGTCAATTGTCTTGTGAATCTTGAGTCACGACGTAACAAATTCCCGATGATACAATTCGACGACAATACAACAATATCCACAATTAATCTCAGTCATTGGTTTTGGAAAGGGTTCACCCCAATCTAATCTCAACCGTCCCTTTTCAAAACACAAGAAAACTTGGCCCGAGATAATTGATGGCTATGATTTAACTGTGGACTTGATCCAATGGTCGTTGTTCCTTGGTGCCTAGAAAGGGATTTACCTCTGTTCATTGAAGGTATCCGACCCTCAATTCCCCTGTACAAAGGACATAATTCAAACTTTGATTCATTATTGATTCTACTCTGATTGAATTTTCAACTCGACCTCGATTGATCTTAACTCACACTCCTTCATTCTCTGGATTGTGGTTCTTGAAACAATTCAGAACCCCAAAACCAATATTCATTCAGGTCTACACTGCTGTAATCCTTTTCACTATGTCCAATATATCTTGATGAACTCCTTTCATCTACAAATCATCTATTACTGCTTTTACTGAATATCTTCTTACCATGATCTCTCTTCCCAAAGAGCATATTTGCAATCTCTTGGCTTTATGGATTCAAGGCTTCTTCACTTGGCTTCATGTCTTCAATATTCAAACAATCTTCCCTTTTCACTGCCACATCATCATCATCATCATTGTTGTATCCTTATCATTATTTCCACATCATCATCATCACTGCCATAACATCATCATGGCAACTAAATCTGAAACTAAACTCTTTCGATCTATGCAACCATAGATCTCATCATTTTTTTCTCATCTAAGGGACTGCTTCCTGCAAGTCTCACTTTTATGCGAATATCCCCCTTTCTCTGTACTCTCCCCCTTTGACATCAATGGCAAAGGGATATTGTATTCTAAAATTTCTTCATTGTACCGAAAAATCTTCTTGTCTTTCAACTACTCCCCCCAAGCCTATGCCCCTCTCTCTTTCTATAGCTCCCCATGAGATGATTCTCTTCCTATAGTGATTTAGTGATTGGAGGCCATAGTGAACACCCCCAATTTTTGTCTAAGATACTCAAATACTTCACTAGGAAGATGTTTTGTAAATATATCAACAATCTGTTCTTTTGAGCCAATATACTCCAGTTTGAAATTTTGTTATGTGACTTTCTCTATCAAGAAGTGATACTTGATTGGAATGTGTTTTGTTTTTGAATGCATGATTGGATTCTTAGATATGTTTATTGCATTGATATTGTAACATAGAATTGATATGGGCTGTCATATTCTACCTGAATCTCTTTCAATGTTTGTTTCATACAGAGGACCTGTGTACAACAATTTGTTGATGCAATGTATTCTTCTTCTATTGTGGATAGAGAAATTGACGATTTCTTCTTGTTGAACCATGACACCAAGCTATTGCCTAGAAAGAATTCTCCACCACTAGTGCTTTTTCTGTCATCCAAACCCCCTGCTCAATCTGCATTTGTGTAAGATGCCAAAGTGAATTATTTTCTTGTGGGATACCACAAACCAAGGTCCAACATGCCTTTCAAATATCTTAATATTATTTTGATTGCCTGTACATGTATTTCCTTAGGTGCAGCTTGAAACCTTCCAACTAACCCTACTGCCTGCATTATATCTGGCCTCGAGGATGTCACATAAAGTAGGCCGCTTATCATTGATATGTATAGGGTTTGATCAATTTCCTTGGATTCATCTTCCTTGCTTAGCTTACAACCAGTGACCATGGGTGTGCTAATAGGTTTAAGGTCTTCCATTTCAATTTTCTTTAACAACTCTTTGATAAATTTGGTCTGAGAAATGATTATTTCTTTGTTGGTTTGAGTAATCTACAGTCCCAAAAAGAATGACAATTCTCCAAGCATAGACCTCAAATTCCTTTTGCATTTCTTCTGAAAACTTTTGGTTCATTTCATCAACACTACTTCCAAAAATACTATCATCCACACAAACTACAATAATCAACATCTTTATATTATCTATTTTGATGTAAATATTGTTATCTGTTGTTCCTCTTTTAAAGCCTTGTTGTTGCAAGTACTTTTCAAGTCTTGAATACCATGCTCTGGGGGCTTGATTTAATCCATAAAGTTCTTTCTTCAATCTACAAACACAATCTTCATTTTCTAAAAATAGGAACTCTTCATTCTATTCCATATACACTTCTTCCTCTAAATCTCCATTCAGAAATGATGAATTGACATCCATTTGATACACCTTAAAATTCTTAAAGCTTGCAAATGCCAAAAACATTATAACGGATTCTAGCCTTGCAACATGAGAAAGTGTTTCTTCAAAGTCAATAAATTCTACTTGAGCATACCCTTTATAGACCAATATTCCTTTATTTCTTACTACTTTTCCATCTTCATTTAGCTTATTCTTGAATACCCATTTTGTACCAATCACATTTTTATCTTTGGGTTTTGGGACAAGTTCACATGTCTCATTTTTCTCATCCTGATTTAACTCTTCTTCCATAACATTCATCCAATGTTGATCATTATGGGCTTCTGCAAAGCATTTAGGTTCTACTTTGGACGGTAAAGAGAGATTCATCTGTTCAAAACTCTTTTCCAATTTCCTCCTAGTCCGAGTCTTAGCATTTTTATAACTAAGAATTAAGTTTTCTGGAGGTTTTTTTGGTACAAACCTAGATGGTGTTTTTGTATCTTGGTGTTTTGTTTCTTCTTCTTCTTCTTCTTCATTTTCTGGTTTTTCTTCTTCTTCGTATGCTTCTTCTTATTCTTTGTTGCAATCCATTTCTTCCACATCCAGTTTGTTCTTGTGTAGTAGTTCTTCATCTACTCTTACATTAACGCTTTCAACAATTTTCCCTAGTCTTTTGTTGTAGCATATATAGGCTTTTCTTCTTGATGAATATCCAAGAAAAATTCTTTCATATTCTCTTGAGTCAAACTTTTCTATATCCTCATCATCTCGTTTGATGTAACACTTGCTTCCAAAGATTCTGAAGTGTTTGACAAATGCTAATCGACCTTTCCATAGTTCATAGGGTGTTTTTTCACAATTGACTCTAATATTCCCTCTATTTAGAATGTACACAATAGTGTAAACTGCTTCTCTCCAAAAGCTATCTAACAATTTTGCTTCATTTAACATTGTCCTGGCAATTTCTTGTACATGCTTATTTTTCCTTTCAACTACTGCATTTTGTTGAGGGGTTCTTGTAGCTAAATACTATCTTTTTATTCCATGGTTTTCACGGAATTCTTCAAATTCATTGGATGTGAACTCACCTCCATTATCCGATCTTAAGCATTTGATTTTCATATCAGTTTCATTATCAACTAAAGCTTTGAATGCTTTGAAATTTTCAAATGCCTCAGATTTATTTTTGAGAAAGGAAACCCAAGTCATTCTTGTATAATCACCAATGAGAAACATAAAATAGCTTTCTCCTTGCAGGATTTTTGTTCTTGCTGGTCCACAAAGATCTGTATGCACAAGTTCCAATGGCTTGAATGTTTCATATTCCTTTGTCTTAAATCTCACCATTGATTGTTTTCCATGCTGACAATGTTTGCAAATAGTACTTGAGGGTTTTGTGATCTTTGGCATATCTCTTACTACTTGTTTGGTACTAATTTTTACCAAGTTGTCAAAGTTCATATGACCCATTCTTTTATGCCACAAACAAATTTCATCTATCTTCCCCATGAATCATTTTTCTTAATTAATTTAATCAAGAATGTATACATTATTTGGGGTCCTAATTGCTTTTGCAACCAGCTTGCCTGAATTTTCTTTCCTGATTTCACATTCTCGAGAGTAAAAGGTAAGAATATGTCCTTGGTAACACATCTGAATTACACTGAGAAGATTATATTTTATGTTTTCAACACACATAACCTTTTCAACTTTAGCTTTTCCATTGTCAATATTGAGAGTGCCTTTTCCAATTATTTTTTATTTGCCATTGTCTCCAAAGGTAACACTGCCTTCATTTTTCATCAGGGTGATAAAATTTGTTCTATATCCTGTCATGTGACTAGAGAACCCACTATCAACAACCCACTTATCCTCACTCTTTTGTGCACGAAGTGCAGCTTGAACGAACATGGATTTTTATTTCTTTTGTTCCTAATTTATTTTCATGATTGTTGGGGCTTCCTTTCTTTGATTTTTCTTGAAATTACTTCTGCAAAATTTTGCTATATGTCTGAAATTATTGCAGTTATAACATATGATGTTATAGTTAAGCAAAGGGAAAAATGAATTATAATTTCTTCTTGAGAATCCATGGGTATCTTGGTTTTTGTTCCTCATAGGATCGCCTCTTACATTTGTTCTACAATCTATAACTTCATAACCAAATCCATTACAAGAATAACAATAGCCAAAGAAAGAATTTTGATACCTGGTTGTGTGATTCCATCTTGATGGGAAAATCTTCCAGATTCCATCCTTGTGGGGAGAATTTGTCCTATGTGGAACATATTGTTCTTCCTTCCTATTGTCTTCAACTTTGATAGAGTTTCTGAGTGTATCAACATAATTCTTGGTTCTTTCTTCAATTGACTGTTTTGAATAGGTTGAGGCTTCTTCATTGGCAACTTCCTTCCCTTTATTGTATCCAAGACCAGTTTTGTCAAACAATGATCTTTGATGATTTAGGATTTCTTTCAACGTTGTGGAGCTCTTCTAAAACTTTATGTAGGTGGGCGATCTTTCCAACTCCTTTCTCAGATAGACTTCTTTAGATTCTAGATTGTTGCAGATATTTTCTTTCTCTTTTAGTTGGGATTTTAAAACTTCTTCAACTTTCTTTCCCTCTTCTACTTGAAACTTTAGGATAATTATTGTCTTCTCTATTTCTTCAACATCATATTCCTTCTCTTTATATTTTTACAGT
>ML808896.1:90652-118877 GCA_009831015.1 Picea engelmannii
TTTGGGTTTCCACGTAAAACACTGGTGTACTGTGTATGTGTATGATTGTTCATTTGTTCATTGTTTATTTACTCTGCAGTTATTGGATGATAATGCTTCATTGATATAACACTTGGATTATATGGTTAAAAGGGATTAAATTGCTCTATTATTGATTCAACCTCCCTCTCAGTAATCCAATAGAGGATTCCATGCAACTCATCCATTGTTAGCTTCTCTAGGTCCTTCATTTCTTCAATAGTAGATATCTTGGGATTAAATCTCGAGGGAGGTAACCTAAGAAATTTTTGCACAATAATGGCTTCTTAAATATCTTCTCCTAATCCTATTATAGAGTTGAAAACCTCATCCACATGAAGAAAATATGATGCAATAATCTCTTCTTAATTCATCTTGAGAGTATCGAATTATCCTCTATAAATTTGTAACTTTTCCCTCTTGAACTTGGCATCTCCTTCATAAATTTTCTGTAATTTATCCCACATTTATTTTGCTGAGGCACAATGTATGAATTTGGTATACATTGATTTTTCCAAGCAGCAAAGAATAACATTCTTGGATCTGTAATTGTTTTTACTGATCCTCTTTACACCTGATACTAAGAGGGGGGGCGGGGAATCAATATTAGACAAATTTTAACAATCTTTTTCTCTTTACCACTTTAATTAGTCATTAAATGATCAAATGCAGAAAATCAACACAATAACATAGTACACATATATTTAACGTGGAAACCCAAATGGGAGAAAACCACAAAAATTTCTTTACAAGATCTTGTAGGCACCAACCTACGATTACAAATCTTGCAGGAACCAAACTGCATGAGACACCAATCTCCTCGGTTGAGCTCCAAATAAATAATATGTGTAGGCACCAACTTGTAGGGGACACCAATCCCCTTGCTTGAGCACCAACTTGTAGGGGACACCAATCCCCTTGACTGAGCACCAACTCAACAATGTGTGGAGCACCAACTTGCAGGGGACACCAATTCCCTTGACTGAGCACCAACTCAATGATGTGTGCATGCACCAACCTACAAGGGACACCAATCCCCTTGAATGAGCACCAACTCAACAATAGAGTTTGTAGGTACCAACCTGCCAGGCACCAACCTGTTGAGAAGATGAGGACACAAATCATCTCCCTTGCACCACCCTGCCACCCTGCAATAAATAATCTATTGTTTTCTCCGTCTTGAATTTTTTGATATCCTCAGACCTCAGAACCTCAACGCTTCTCTTCACACGATCCACTTCTCCTATGCGTTGATTCACTCCCTGAGATGATTACATTATCTTCCCTTCATTTTCAGAATCCTCATACTTGTGAGCATTAGATCCCCTCTAACTCGCACATATTGTTCCTCTTTCAGTTTTGCAACTTCAGGAATCCTCACACTCCCATCCTTTTCACACACTCACATTTGAGAGTCTCAGAGCTCACCACTCACTCACTTCTAATCCCCACCGAGTATGATTTAGGCATGTTTATTTATACAACTTGTGTACTCAAACATTTTTCCACATATGAAGTTTGATGGCATCGGCTCCAACTCCCTTTACTTCTTTCTCAAAATCATGCTCCAAATATCCTCCACTAAAACCAGCCTGGGTTCCCTTCTGTTTCATGATATTTTCACTCCAGACAGAGTATGAACCATGAGCTTAGTAGTCTTCCAATCAATCCTCGGACTGAATACCCACTGTATATATGCTCACTTCGATGGAAATATAAACCTTGATTACATAGAAATTGTCCAATCAAATCCTCGAATAAATCTCGACCATTGGTTTATTCACCGAGACCTCCGGGACCTCAATATTTAATTATACTCTCTTACCACTCAACCGTCGTTAGATTTGGTCTAGATTTGATCTCATTCATCGATTGTTTCCTTGATATCAGGATCATCGAGATAACGATGCATAACAACCGTCAGATCTTCCCCTAGATATATCATGACCTTTGATATTTTCTTTTTCCACCAAAATACACAACATGACCTCATCGCTTTGCAACCCTATGATCATCTCTTTGTTTGATCACAACCATCGATCTATTCTCTCCTTTTCCACTGGGGCTAACAATCATTGTCGTCAGGACAACAAGTGCATGGGCACCTTTAATGTTTCTTCACTGAAGAACAATGAAGATTCACTCAACTTCAATGGATGATATTTCCTCGTGCCTAAATGGACCCACTTTTGTCCTACATAATCATACATTGACACATGTCACTCCATGGCTACTCTGGCTACCATGTTGGCATCTTGACCACATAGTTCTTCATCGTCATCAGAGTATGTTTATGACTGGTAACATATTCCACTTCGACCATCGATGACGAACAATGGAGATCCACTTACAATTCCAAATCAATGGTTGTCGCTGGATCTTGTATACTTTCGTCGTCGTTGGAATCCCTCTTATCCTACTACATAACCTCTCCAAAATTTTCGACCCTGATATACGGGCACTAATTCTCCATATGACTTCGTGCCAAAACCAAGGGCTAGAGAAACGTCATCATAATTTTCTATTGGAATGTCTCAATGTAAACTACCCCAACGAAATTTGGACTTCGATGAAATGGGACCCACTCTAAAACTTCCGCTCTAATAAAATGCTGCCATGAGCCTTTCTTTTGAATCGTTGATCTTATCACTGCATACACCGTTGATTTTCTTACCTTTATCATCGTCAGTGATCTCATGGTCATTGTTGGTTATCAAGATCTCTTCTTCTTTATCATCATCGACTGTCCTGTGAAGCTTGAGTCCCAGTGTAACAAATCCCCGACGATATAATTCGCTGATGATACAACAATATCCATGATTGATCTCGGTCATTGGTTTTGGAAAGGGTTCACCCCGATCTAATCTCAACCGTCTCTTTTCAAAACACAAGCAAACTCGGCCCAACATAATCAATGGCTACGATTTAAATGTGGACTTGATCCAATGGTCACTGTTCCTTGGTGCCTGTAAAGGGATTTAATTTTGTTCATTGAAGGTATTTGACCCTCGATTCACCTGTACACATGACATAATTCAAACTCTGATTCATTCTTGATTCTACTATGATTGAATCTTCAACTTGACCTTGATCAATATTAACTTATTTTCAATGATCCTTCATTATATGTATTGCGGTTCTTGACACAGTTCAAAACCCCGAAACCAATATTCTTTCAGGTCTACACTGTTGTAATCCTTTTCACTCTATCCAGTATCTCTTGTTGAACTCCTTCTGTCTACAAATCATCTACTGCAAAATCAATTACTACTTTTACTGAAGATCTTCTTACCATGATCTCTCTTCTCGAAGAGCATATCTGCAATCTCTTAGCTTTATGGTTTCAAAGCTTCTCCAGCTGGCTTTGTTGACGACGATTTTCGGTCAACAAGACTTAGCCAGAAAAGAAGTTTCCATGACTACTCTTTTTTTTTGCATTTACTTGAGAAATATTGTGTGCATCTCACTCAACGGTTTCTACACATTCGGTGATGAAAAATATTTTTAAACTACGATAAGTATTCGTTGCAATTGACATGGTCGTTGGTCATCTTTTGTCTTGGACATGTTCATCCTTCTGCACATGGAAAGAAATATTAGAAGAAACATCACTATCAACATATGACATGGCGAAGAGAAACAAAATTTGGCTTATGATTACTTGCATGGTGGAATATTCATGAGCCATGAAATGTTTAAGAGACATAAGAAGCTTATTACAAGGTACAAAGAGTATGCGTTATTCTTTTATTAGGAGTGCATCATAAAGGAAAATTTAACCTACATTATGGATATTATGTTGTTTTCTTAACAATATTAAGAGCTCATATATCATAAGCAAAAAGTTGTGGATATAACATGTGATATTGATAATATGCTTAGTGGAAATAGAGAAAATATCAAAAGAAAAACATTAGTATAGATATACATCTTATAAGTGAAGTTTAGTATGTTATAAGTTTCCTAAAAACTATTTACCATATCATTTTGAAAGGCATGGTACAAGGGGTGTTTAAGGTTGGTTGGTATATGATATTTCAAAGAAAAAAGTTATTAAAACACATTTTATATCAAAATGGAGAAAATATATGATGGTATAATGTTATGATGAAGGGATTTATGAATTTGAATGGGCATTTATAATTACATTTCCAATATACCATGAATTTTTCATCCACGTATGGTGGATGTATATTATGAAAAGTAAAAGTCGCATACATTCAACACTTGACATGAATTTCACATGATTAAGGTTGAAGAAAAATTCTTTGATCCCATTATTAAGACATAAACTGAATTTTTACTGGCACATTACATCCCTGTGTTTGTCATGCTTTCACTAGACATTATCTCAAAGCAGAATATACTGCAAAAACACAATATTCTCAAAGCAAATATAGAATTCCTTAAGGATGCACATGTTGATGGACTTATGGTTGATGTATGGTGGGGAATTGTGGAGGCAGAAGGACTGAATAAATATGATTGGTCTGCCTACAAAACCTTATTCAATATTACTTAGGAACGTGGCTTTAAACTACAAGCAATCATGTTCTTTCATCAACGTGGGGGCAACATTGGTGACAATATTAACATTCCTTTACCAATGTGGGTTCTGAAGACTGGTAAAGCAAATCCAAATATCTTCTTTACAAATAAGGATGGTAGAAAGAACATGGAATGTCTTACCTTTGGTGTGGATGACAAACCTGTACTTGAAGGTTGCATGGTTGTTGAGGTGAATTGCGATATACATCATACCCTGAAAGTCAGGGTTGGAAGTTCCCTGAAATTGGAGAATTTTAGTGCTATGACAATTATCTTCTCTCAGAATTGAAATCTGTTGCAGAAAGTACCAAAGATCTAGAGTGGGTAGTTTCAAGTCCTCACGATGCGAGAAATTATAATGACCAACCAAATTCTACACCTTTCTTTCGTAACAATGGATATTGTACAACAAATTGTGGAAGGTTTTTTTCTGACGTGGTACTCAACTGTGTTGTTAAGACACGGTGACAAAATCATCGAAGATGCCTTTCTAAAATATTTGAAGGCTACACGATAAAGTTGGCAGCTAAGGTTGCTGGAATTCATTGGTGGTACAAGTCTGGGAATCATGTTGCAGAGCTTACAACAGGCCATTACAACTTAGCTGAAAGAGATGGATACAGAACCATTGCCAGAATGTTGGTAAGACATCAGGTTGTATTGAATTTCACATGCATTGAAATGCAGGATAATGAACAACCATCTGAATCTGGTTTTGGGCTAGAGGCTCTTGTGTGACAGGTCTTAAATGCTGGATGGAAGGAAGGCATTGAGGTTTTTTTTTAAAATGATTTACCTAGATTTGATGGAGAAGCATATAATCAAATTATAAGGCAATCCAAACCAGAAGGAATCAACAAAACAGGAACACAAACATGATATCGACACATAATTTTTTTTGTATCAATTATATGGAGGATTAATCAGGCGGTTCTTGGTTCTTTTCATCCAGTTCGTTTCAAACTAACCCTAACTACTCAAACCACCATGAAACCTTATAAAAAGAACAGTATACAACCAACAAAAAGGAGGAAAATTTAGGAGAGAAAAAAATTGAGAGGTATGCTTGGAGAGCAGTGAAGTTTTTCTTTTTGATTCATCATCCATCCTCTACTTTTAGTAGGGATTGACAGGATTGTTGGCAGCAGGGGGTCTTGTGAAGCAATGAATGGATGAAGCGAGGATGAGCTTTGTTGGGTTTTATAAGGTGAAATGATTTCTTGTCAGTTTGTTGTATTTAAGCCTGATTCCATTTCAGTGCTAATCAATTTTTGATATGCATGTCCTCGCCTTGTGTTATCACCACCATCCCTCCATTCCATTTTGGCTCAACTTTCTTCTTTCTTTCGCTCTTGGTATTTCTAGTGTAACCTTGTTCTAGAATGGCTAAAGACCAAATACCTGGCCCAAGTCTATGCAGATATTTGTAAATCCCGGAACTCCAAGAATTGTATGGGGATAAATTTTAATTAGAGATCAAAATCCTTTACGCTCTAAATTTGTTTCTTATTTGTTTTTTGTTAAATCTTATCTTTTTCCATATTTATTAATTCAATACCTTAAATTCAAAATAAAAAAGGGAAATAAATTCAAAAGAAAATAATGAACCATGACTTCTGTAACATGATGTACATAAGCTCCTTTCATTTCCGTTTATAGGTATAAGTTTTTTGTTACTCCCTTTATTCATTTGTTTTAGTTTTGTTTTTATAATTCCTCATATTTCGACTTAAAGAAAATTAAAATATCCATTTATTTACCATGTTTTATAATCAATTTTGGTAGTTCGTAAATTAATTTCTTATTTAATAAATTCTTCTTTTAATCAATCACTTCAGCACTAACTTTCCCTAACTTTTGATTATTATTTTTTTAGTTACTTATTGCCAAACTAAATACAAAATAAAACATTTCATTCTTTAATCTTATTGGTTGCATTTTATTTAGTTGTTTAAATTGTTTTAGGATTTGATTTTGTTATTACAAATGTATAAAATCACACATAAAAGCATACAAATTATAAATTACATAAAAATCAAATATTGTTAAAAAGTAAAAATACAAAGCAAAGGGATTCACGCTTGGACTATAGGTTAGAGGAAATTGAGCCTGGAGTTCAGTGTGTTTTTTTGTTGGGGGATTTAAACCTAGGGTGACATTCCCATCTCTTCCTGCCTAGCCCCATGGGAGGTTGAGATGTTGGTGTTGGGGACTCTCTAGTCCCTCAACGTCAACATATTTTTGGCAACCATACTGGGGACGACCGTTCAATGGTTCTTTCCTAGTTTTGTTTTAATTCTTTCAAATTTACATTTATTTTTGCTAGACCTCAATGTATCAACTGATTAGAAGCTTGTTTGGTGGTTGTAACCCTGTGGTTTCAACTACTAACCCTGGGAAATCCATTCACAAGTATGGGATTTTTGAGTTTGAAGAAGACCTAAATTATTCCCCATGGTTTGTACCCATCCCCTTGAAGTTTATTCACCTGATTAATCCCTTACCTCACAAATTCAAGCAACATTTTCCTTTATTTCATGGTGATGGAACTGTTACAGTGGTTGAACATATTCTTGCATTTTCAAATGCCTACATCATCCTCGGAGTTAATGATAATAATAGTTGCATGCTATTGTTCATGAATTCCCTTCAAGCTAGTGTTGCTTCTTTATTTGCCAACCTTCCTGATGAATGCATCTCTACATGGTTTGAACTTTCTTACTGGTTTACTTCTACCTTTGGTCATTTGGATAATCCTTATGAGCATCTTAAGAGATTTAATCATTTACATATGAAGGATAATGAAGGAATTCTTGCATTTAACCTTAAGTTTATCAAGTTATATAATTCAATTCCTATGTCCATTCAACCTACCAACTTGGCTGCCCTATTGCATTACTACGAACTTCTACCTACTCTTCACTGATGGCGGTTGGAAGAAAAGAATGTTCAAAACCTAGAGCTATCTCTAACCACTTGCCTCGACTTCGAAGAGCAAATCCATAGAACAAGTTTCTCCTTTGGTATTCACGATTTTCAAAAGATTTGTCTTCTTTAATCCTCGTCATCAAGAGTTTAGAGGATCGCATGTTCATTCTTGAATCTCAATCTTCAAATCATGTTGAGAGTATATCATGGGAGCCCTCTCTCCTAGGGCCTACTTATAATACCTTCACTAATTGTGGTCGAGAGCTTGGATGTGAAGAGAATATCTATTATATCATGATGCTTGAGGATCAACCCACCTCCCACATTCCAAATACCAACCTTCTTAAACCTTATGAAAAATCTCAATCCCAAGATCATCTGTCATCTCAAGCTTCTTATCCGCATGCATACGATGGTAAATTTGATTATGCAAATGAAGAAATCAATTCTGACCATGTCAAACCTATTTATGACACATTTTTATTTGTTGATGATGCTAGTGACTGGTCAAGACAAGTTGATGAATACCCGTATGAATTTCATGATACATGTGATGAGCCCGCTTCTAAATATTTCCATGAGTTCGATCAAGATCTTAAATTGCATGACATCATTGTTAATCCATTGTTTCAATTAAGAGAGGTTAGAGAATTTGACACTAGTAGGCATATCCCTCCTAGGTGCACTTTTTCCTTCAATGAAGATGACTATTTTAAAGACATCCCTATGTTTTTGAACCCGCTTTATGACTCTTCTTTGAATCATGACGACCCTGTTCTTGATGGAAATATTCATAGAGATCATACTAATTTGTTTGATGAGTTCATTGATCATCTCTTTGATACACAAACCCTAAATCCTAAATTTGACTCAATCGATACTTTTAGTATTAAATGCAAAGAATATGTTGGTTGGCAAGTCTTAGAGGTTGGTGACCGTTTCTTTTGGGTATTGAGTAGTTATTTTTCCTCACCATACACATTTGTTGGTTGGCATGTTAGCAGTCCTTCCACGTGTAATTTTTTCAAAATCATAAGATCCTCATGCAAAGCAGGCGACACATTCCTTTACGCTAAATTTCATCTGACCTAAGTCCAAGCTAATGGTTTTCTTTTCCTTTGTAAATAAATAAACAAAATAGTAAATTTTTTTCAAAAGGGGGTAGATTAGTTTTGGTTGACTTCACAATTATTTAGTTATTTTCTCACTTTTGTTCTTATTCTGTTTCTTTTTTCTTTCTTTTCTTTTTTGCCCCTTTGATGGTCAGAAGTGGTGGAGCAATGGTTGGTGATATTAAAATGTTATCTGTATATTTTTAACTGATTGACCAAATCTATTTTGGTGGACAACAAACTTCCAGGGGAACCAAGTCGCCTTCTTTTGTCGTAATTCCTTGCTTGTCTACTATGCGCTTGCTAAGAGAGACATCCTCACTCGTCACAGTCATCAGTCCTATCCCCATCTTCCTTCTTTCCCTTTCTCTGTCCCCCCCATTTTGAGATGGCTCTAGCATACACATTGTGGATGCTCCGTGTTAAGCTTGGGTTTTTGCCTCAACACACACCCACGACAAGTTTTCTGACTTTATAATCATTTTGTCAAGATCCAAAGAGTTTTTCCCTTTGGGTTATACAACATGACCAAATCCCCTCATACTTACCACTTTTCATGAGTTATTCCACGAAGTCCTGATCCATGAATCCTTTGACCTCCATCGTGTCTCCCCTTGTTGTATAACCTTATCCACCTAACCCTATTGACCTCTTCATGTATTATATTGAGTCACCCTCAGTCCTATCATTACCTTACCCTTCCCCTTTCTTTCAAAGAATCAAAGGATCATAATCTCATTGTTTCAATCTTGCACGCCACTGTGAGTGACACGCATCTGTTGGTTGGCAGATGTTGACGATGATTTTCGGTCAACAAGACTTAGCCGACAAAGAAGTTTCCAGGACTACTCTTTTTTTTTGCATTTACTTGAGAAATATTGTGTGCATCTCACTCAGCGGTTTCTACACATTCGGTGATGAAAAATATTTTTAAACTAAGATAAGTATTTATTGCAATTGACATGGTTGTTGGTAAGCTTTTGTCTTGGACAGGTTCATCCTCCTGCACATGGAAATAAATATTAGAAGAAACATCACTATCAACATATGACATGGCAAAGAGAAACAAAATTTATCTTATGATTACTTGCATGGTGGAATATTCATGAGCCATGAAGTGTTTAAGAGACATAAGAATCTTATTACAAGGTACAAAGAGTATGCATGCTTCTTTTATGAAGAGAGCTTCATAAAGGAAAAGTTAACCTACATTATCGATATTATATTGTTTTCTTAACAATATTAAGAGCTCATATATAATATGCAAACGATTGTGGATATAACATGTGAGATTGATAAGATGCTTAGTGAAAATAGAGAAAATATCAAAAGAAAAGCATTAGTATATATATACATCTTATAAGTGAAGTTTAGTTATGATATAAGTTTCCTAAAAATAATTTACCATATCATTTTAAAAGGCATGGTACAATGGGTGTTTAAGGTTGGTTGGTATATGATATTTCAAAGAAAAAAGTTATTACAACACCTTTTATATAAAAGTGGAGAAAACGTATGATGGTATAATGTTATGATGAAGGGATTTATGAATTTGAATGAGCATTTATAATTACATTTCCAATATACCATGATTTTGTCATCCACTTATGGTGGATGTATATTATGAAAAGTAAAATTCGCATACATTCAACACGTGACATGAATTTCATATGATTAAGGTTGAAGAAAAGTTTCTTGGTCCCATTATTAAGACATAAACTAAATTTTTACTGGCACATTACATCCTTGTGTTTGTCATGCTTTCATTGGAAATTATCTCAAAGTAGAATATATTGCAAAAAATCAATCTTCTCAAACCAAATCTAGAAGCCCTTAAGGCTACACATGTTGATGGACTTATGGTTGATGTATGGTGGGGAATTGTGGAGGCAAAAGGAACGAAGAAATATGATTGGTTTTCCTATAGAACCTTATTCAATATTATCTAGGAACGTGGCTTTAAACTAAAAGTAATCATGTCCTTTCATCAATGTGGGGGTAACATTGGTGACAATATTAACATTCCTTTTCCAATGTGGGTTCTGAACACTGGTAAAGAAAATCCAAATATCTTCTTTACAAATAAGGATGGTAGACGGAATAGGGAATGCCTTACCTTTAGTGTGGATAAAAAACCTGTACTTGAAGGCCGCATGACTATTGAGGTGAATTGAGATATCCATCATACCCTGAAAGTCAAGGTTGGAAGTTCCCTGGAATTGGAGAATTTCAGTGTTATGGCAATTATCTTCTCTCATAATTGAAATTTGTTGCAGAAAGTATCGTAGAACCAGAGTGGGCATTTTCAAGTCCTCATGATGCGGGCAATTACAATAACCAACCAAATTCTACACCTTTCTTTTGTAATGATGGATCTTGTACAACATATTGTGGAAGGTTTTTTCTGATGTGGTACTCAACTGTGTTGTTAAGACACAGTGACAGAATCATCGAAGCTGCCTCTGAAATATTTGAAGGTTGCACGATCAAGTTGGCAACTAAGGTTGTTGGAATTCACTAGTGGTACAAGTCTAGGAATAATGTTGCAGAGCTTACAACAGGCTATTACAACTTAGTTGAAAGAGACAAATATAGACCCATTTCCAGAATGATGGAAAGACATCGGGATGTATTGAATTTCACATGATAATAAACAACCATCTGAAGTTGGTTGTGGGCCAGAGGCTCTTGTGTGACAGGTCTTAAATGTTGGATGGAAGGAAGGCATTGAGGTTTCCTGTGAAAATTCTTAACCTAGATTTGATGGAGAAGCATATGATCAGATTATAAGGCAATCCAGACCAGAAGGAATCAACAAAACAAGAACACAAACATGAGATCGACACATATCAATTATTTGGAGGATTAATCGGGGGGTTCTTGGTTCATTTCAAATTAACCCTAACTACTCAAACCACCATTAAACTTTATAAAAAGAATAGTAGACAACCAACAAAAAGGAGGAAAATTTAGGAGAGAAAACAATTGAGAGGTATGCTTGGAAAGTAGTGAGGTTTTTCTTTTTGATTCATCATCCATCCTCTACTTTCAGTAGGGATTGACAGGATTTTTGGTAGCAGGGGGTCTTGCGATAAAGTGAATGGACGGAGTGAGGATGAGCTTTGCTGGGTTTTATAAGGTGAAATGATTTATTGTCAGTTTGTTGTATTTAATCCTGATTTAATTTCAGCGCTAATCAGTTTCTGATATGCAGGTCTTCGCCTTATGTTATCACCACCATCACTCCATTCCATTTTGGCTCAGATTTCTTCTTTCTTTCGCTCTTGGTATTTCTATTGTAACCTTGTTCTAGAATGGCTAAATACCAAATACCTGGCCCAAGTCTACGCAAAGATTTGTAAATCCCGGAACTCCAAGAATTGTATGGGGAGAAATTTTAATTAGAGATCAAAATCCTTTACGCTCTAAATTTGTTTCTCATTTTTTTTCTGTTAAATATTAATGGTCTAAATTTGTTTCATTTTAGTTTATAGGTATAAGGTTTTTGTTACTCCCTTTATTCATTTGTTTTAGTTTTGTTTTTATAATTCCTCATATTTCGACTTAAAGAAAATTAAATATCCATTTATTTACCATGTTTTATATTCAATTTTGGTAGTTAGTAAATTAATTTCTTGTTTAATAAATTCTTCTTTTAATCATTTCTTTAGCACTAACTTTCCCTAACTTTTGATTATTTGTGTTTTAGTTACTTATTGCCAAACTAAATACAAAAGAAAACATTTCATTCTTTAATCTTATTGGTTGCATTTTCTTTAGTTGTTTAAATTCTTTTAGGATTTAATTTTGTTATTACAAATGTATAAAATCACACATAAAAGCATACAAATTATAAATTACATAAAAATCAAATATTGTTAAAAAGTAAAAATACAAGGAAAAGGGATTCACACTTGAACTATAGGTTAGAGGAAATTGAGCCTGGAGTTCAATGTGTTTTCTTGTTGGGGGATTTAAACCTAGGGTGACATTCCCGTCTCTTCCCGCCTAGCCCCACGAGAGGTTGAGATGTTGGTGTTGGGGACTCTCTAGTCCCTCGACGTCAACATGCTTCATGGCTTCAATACTCAAACAATCTCCTTTTTTCACTACCACATCATCATCATCATTGTTGCATCCTCATCATTACTGCCTCATCATCATCATCATTGCCACATCATCATCATCACTGCTACTTTGACATCAATGACAACATTTTCTCAACAAGTACTTGGGGGTTTCCCTGAGCTTTGTAACCTAGAAAAAAATTATTAGTTGTGTGTATTTTTTTATTGGGATTTGGTATCTATTGGATTGGGATCATTCATCGCATTGGATCTCAAACCATGTCGCTATTTTTTTAAAAACACTTTTGTAATTCACAATGCACATTCTATAGTAAAAACACACTAGTGTGTTTTTTTCTACAAAGCGCACCATTTGCCATTGCTTTCAAAAACATATTTTTTACTTTAGTGGTGTGCACTATATAGTAAGGATGAACTGGTGCTTAACATTGTATTAGGTGCATTGGTGCGTATTACAGTACTTAATGCACTACCTAACCCTAAAATATCTTTAGCATGGAATTCTTTACTTAGTTTGTAAAACATATTTCATAATTTATGTATTTCACTATGCATGGATTTTATTGATAGAATATGGTTGATAAAAGATCAAGGAAAAAAACTTATAGCAATGTACACAAGGAAAACACATTCCAAGAAGAGAACATGACGAGTTCTTTTAAGTTTTAATATTAAAGTAATATATTGGAATTATTTGTAGTTTAAATTATGTGTATTATATAAGGCATACCATGTAGAGAAAAAACTTGAAGAAACTCGATAAGATTGTTTGGAATTTGAGTGGAAAATAGTGTAGAAGCTTTATGGAAATGTCACAAAAATAGGAATTAGGTGGATCAAAAGGTAATTAATATGAACTTTTTATTTGACTTTTTAGTAATGATGTACATTTCTTAATAATAATAGCTAACATGTTTCAAACATTTGATTTTGCATTTTTTGAATGTTGTGCAATGATTGACAATGATGACATAGAAGTTTGTCCTAAGAAGTTAAAAATTACGAAGGATGTTAATGTTGATGAATTGGTCCTTGACTCATTTGGAAGGGTGTTGGAAGTTAATGAAAGGGGAATTTTCTCTTATAAAACTACAGGAGATATAGTGGAAAGAACATATAGACATTTTTTTCACTTACAATAAAAGAATCAATCCAATGACCCCAAGAATCGGGTTTTGTATAAACTATATGAATCAATGCTAGAAGAATGGTCATTGAGACTTGTGATACTTGTGAGACTTGAAATAGTCAAAACATAAAATAACAAAAAAGAATTGTTTAAAAAGTATTATTGCTAACATGTTTTTCTATAATATGCATATACTAGTCCAAAAAATTACCAAATTAACATTTTTGCAATATCCATTTTCTTATAAACATTAATCAATTTTTTCTTGTTCTTTTTTTCCAGGAAGATTGATAAATTTTAAATGACAAACAAGGTGATATCAAAAACAAGTTGGTAGGGATGTCAAAAAAAGTGTACAAGGAGATGGTCAAAGAAATGAGCATAATTGCATCACAAGAGGAACCATCCCTACAACAACGTGCATCAAATGTATGTAATCATTGATTTTTTTAATGTATAAAGAGTTTAATTATCACATGAAATACTAATTTTCAATTGTTTTGTTGTTGTAAAAATAAATAAAAATGGAACCTATTCAACATATAAGATGGAATGATAAGGCAAAAAATGGTTGATTGCAATGTTTGTCAGTACTTGTGTTTTCCTTACTTAAGATTTCATATTTCGTGTGATGTATCCATGGATTTTTTTCTAATAAGTGATAACATATAGAGAAGATCCATCCGAAAATTTGATTGGCATTGGATTAAGAATGGGTTGTGAGTATATGTTGGAGTATCAAGAGTTAATTGAACAATTTGTAAGTAGCTATGTTGTTTTTACTTCCCTTATTTTATATTTAATGGAACAAAAAGAAACATTTAATTATATCTATGCTTTATCATTGCATAGAAAATTCGTAGAAAAAAAGTATGGTGTGGATCCAACAGAAGATGTATTAAGAGACGGCATGAAGCATGGCTTTTAAAGAATGTGTATTGTTAGTGAAACATTCACTGCTACAATACACTTTTCGATTTACATAATCATGTACATTACACTATAAATGTAGATATATCCATTATACTTTATTTCTATGTTTGTTGATGGAACAAGAAGATGCATAATGTCAAAATCAAGTCAATCAAAAAAACATTCCAAATTACCCAAGTGCAGTATCCCTTGCAAGTGATGAAGAAATGAGGCATGCAAGCAACTCGAGTAACGATAGTAATTCGAGCGATGAATGATGATCACCAAAATTGAATGTTACTAGTTGTATCTTTTTGAACGTTTGTCTATGGAAATCAAACATTTGTTTAATGTTGACATATTGTATCAATTGGATGATGACATGTTACCAATAATTGTAACAATTATTTATCGACAGTTTGATTATTGTGGACCTTTATGTTGTCCCATTTTGTATGAAAAAAAAATTCTTACTTGTAAATAATAAAATGAATTTATTATTCTATTGCATTGTCCAGTGTCATAAAATGATATGTTTCTTATTAAATATATGAATGATTTACATTGTTACAATGAACATGAGTGTAATTAACTAGTATATTTGTTTAAACGATTCAACACATTAATGTAATGGTTATATAATAACACAATAAATAAAATATAAAAATTAATATTATTATAAAAAATATTTGATTTTTTGATGATTAATTGAAATTTTGTTTAAAGAAACAAGAAGTTGTATTTGCATACCTACAACATGGAAAAATTCAGCACTGAAACATATCAGTGCATTGCATTCATTTGAAAGAAATGGTGTGTTTCATTCTTATTTATGCACTTGTGTTTTAAGGAGTATTACACAACAATGCAAATACCTATAATAAAAGCATCGATGCTCCTAATGACAACAAAAACATTGTTCCCTTCAATGATATCATTACCATTGTTGTTACTATTATACTAATTGTTACAAGACATTATAGTGCACAATGTAATATACACACCAATGCTTTTACATATGTAAGATGCACTAGTGCTTTCATTATATACTAATTATATGATTTTTGAGGTCTAAAATGGGCCTCCTAAGGAAAATAATAAAATAAGAGATGAATTTTCAATGGAGAGAAAGATAACTACTTTTTTTTCTTGTATTTTCAACTTATCTCCTTATAGGTTAACTCAATTTTCAAGTGTAGGCACTCGTTGGATAATTCCACATCCAATGAGTGCCTACACTTGAAATTTGAGTTAACCTATAAGGAAACAAGTTGAAAATATGAGAAAAAAAAAGTAGTTTTCTTTCTTTCCCTCCAAAAATATTTACCCTTATGGTTGACATCATCATCTTGAATCCTATTGGTTCTTTTAAAGTTGATATTGATAGTAAATTTTTTGTTTTGAGACCTATTTTTTACGTCAAAATTCCCCTAATTGAAATACACACAATGGATTCAAAAATATATAATATGAATTGATGCATAATATATATCTTTAAAGCCTTGGTGTGTATCAAAATTTGGCACACTGATGTGCATTATCTATAGAAGTGCTCTAGTGATTTCAATACCTAAAATATGCAACGAGGCTCCAAAAATATATAATATGCATTAGTACATAGGATATATATTTTGAATCCCTAATGCATATTATGATAATATTGGTGCATTGATGTACATTATCGATATAAGTGCACCAACAAAAAACCTCCACCAGAACCTTCAACCACCCAAAATATTTAGTTATAGTGAAAATTTGTTAAAACCTTCGTTATCAATAGTATAGCTTTTTTTTCAATAATTTTTTCAAATCTTGTAACACTAAAAACCTCTGCTAGAAAGTTTTTTCCTTATAGTGTTTTGGTCTCTATGTTAATAGTCCATATAGTCCCAGTGTTAATAATCCTTATAACCCATATGGTCATATTTAATAATCCATAGCAACTCATCCATTGATCCATATTTAAGCACATAGACCACTAATCCCATAACCCATTAACCTCCTAAACCAATAACATGAATAACTTATTGATGACCCTTCACCCTCATTAGCCATATTAGCCAATGTTGACCATTTTTTCTCATGGTTGAGAATTGTTAACCACAATTTACCATGGTTGACCATATTGATCATATTAACAAAGGTTTATCATATGGAGACCACATGCCACTTCTTCTAGACTTGTGACTAACACATTGTGTCCAGCTAAGGCATCATGGAGACTTTTCTCATGGAAAAGTTCAAGGAATCAAAGCTACATCATGATATTCATCTCAAAAGTCTTGAGTGTTAGGAGAGTTTCGATTGAGTCTTGTATACATATAACTATTGTGTCCATTCATTATGAATTAATAAAATTATATTTTCTTATCATATTCTAGAAATCAACTAACTCCAGTAACCCATAACCCTCAAACCCATATTAACCTATTTTAACTAATGTGGACTATTAGTCAACATAGGTCAATAGAAACAAACATCCACCTACCATTAACCACCTAAACCACTAATCCCCATAACTCACCAACCCTCAACCATCATTAACCATATAACTATCGTTGACCATGGTTTCTCATTTTGCACCATGGTTGACCATTATTAGCTATGTAGACCATATTCACCATATTAACCTCAATGACCCACTTTTCCCTAGCCCAACAACCCACTAAGATTGTAGCCACTTATAATCCATATTTAACCACATAGGCTACTAATCCCATAACCCATAAACTTCCTAAACTAGTAACCTTGGTAACACTTTAATAACCCTTCACCCTCATTCACCAGCTTGACTATCGCTAACCATTGTTGACCATGGTATACCATTGTTGAGTATCTTTTAACCATCATTGACCATGGTTTACCATTTTTAGCATTGTTGACTATGGTTGACCATATTGACAAAGGTTGACCATTTTTACCTCACACTTCTTCCAAATCCACAAACTAGCACACTAGGTCCCACCAAAGCCTCTATAAGGCTTCGTTCACATCATAGTTTGATTACTCATAGATCCATCACCAAATTCTTCCTAACAACCTCAATTGTTAAGAGACTTGTAATTGAGTCTCATTTACCTATAACTGTTATGGTTATTCATTGAAAATTAAAAAAGTTATCTTATCTTATTGTATCATGCAAACCCACTAATCATGGTATCCCATAACCCCCTAATCCATATTGATATATTTTGACTAATGTAGATTATTAGTTATCATAGGTTAATTGACACAAATATCCAACTACCCCTTACCCACTAACTAATCCATTTACAACCTAACCCACAAATCCCATGATCCATTAGTCTTGGTAACTAGCTGATCTTGACCATCATTAACCATATTAACCATTGTTGTCCATATTGACTATGTAGACCATATTTACCATGGTTCACAATATCAACCACATTGACCCACTAACACCTAGCTCATTGACCCAATAATTCCATAACCACTTATCCACTAGTCCGTATTTAACCACATATCCCACCAATCCTATAACAAACAAACCTTCTAAACTTGTGACCCATTTACACTTCACCCTCATTGACCAAATTAACCAATGTTAACCTTCTTGACCATGGTTAACCATCATTGACCTAGACATGCTATGACCCTTGAAACACACTATGACCCCTTATGAACTAACCTCTTAACACATTAAAATCTTAGTATACTCTAACCCTAACTACCCTATCTATGGACACACTATGACCCCTAACATGCTAACCCCTTCACATAACTTGGCACTTAACCATTATCACCCCAAAATACACTGTAACCCCTAAAAATATTGGTTGTGATTGGCCATATGCATAATGATTGATTACGATTGATTATATTAACCACATTGACCAACTGATCCCTAATCTATTATTCTACTAACCTCTTAAGTTGCTAATAATAATGACTACCCACTAACCTATAACCCAATCACCCATATTGACCTATGTTGACTAATGTTGACTATCACTCAAGAAAATTTATCATAATTCAACTAGGGCAGTTGTCCATTAACCCTTAATCATGGTCCATAATCATTAACGATATTGACCTGGTTGACAATCTTGACTAGATTAAAAGAATGGATAGATTTGTCCATATTGACAATGTTTGACCATGGTGATTATCATTGATTATAGTGGCTATGGTTAACCATCTTCACTTTATTTTCCATAATGACCATGATTTAGCATTTAACCACCTTGACCCATTAGCCCCAAACTCATAGCTCTTATGCACCACCCCTCAACACACTATGATCCATAATATAGTATATCTTTGTATCATTATAACCCCTATTACATTGTAACCCATAGTGATTATGACCCCAGACACATTGTACACACTACCCCTAAGACCCCCTGACCACTTTGGCCCTAAGTTTTTTATAGTCTCTAATTTAGGTGTTAATGATAACTATAATGATGTTTTTATTGATATTTCTATGGACTCAATTAGATCATTAATGATACATCGTAAATCTTCAAATTATATTTACAAAAAAATCCTCAAATGGGGCTTTTTCCTTTAAGTTGTGTCATTCAACCACACAACAAAGAGATGAGAAGATGAAAGGAGAGGAAAAAATCATAGGAGACATGATCAAGATATATTGTTAACAAGAGAGGGGAGCATATTGTTAACAAGAGAGGGGAGCATAGGAGAAGAGATTGAAGGACATCACCATTTGTTTTTCCAGGTAAGAGCTTTTAAAACTTAGTTTTTCAAGTTTTTTTTTACATTCTCAATCTATTTTTTTCTCTTTAAATATTTGTGTTTTGTGTGCATAGAAATGAAATGTACTTGTTTCTACATATGTTAGGTTTAAGAGAAAAAATATACTTGTTTTGGTTTGAGTTCTTCAATATTCTTGTCAGGGTGTTGTTGACTCGAAATCTCATCACCTATTATGAAAGCCTGCAAATGATTGCATGGCCTATTTATTTATACTATGATATAAATTAATAGGTGGGGTCCCCTAGAAGAAAACACATAAAAGTTTATTTTCAAGTATTTCCCACAACATATATACATATCTTCATCAATAGTATTATGATGAAAGTCTGAAAGTCGTGATTCTTAACATGATTTGATGGTTGGATGCGCTTTAGTTTGATGCTTAGCAGTAATGGTTGCTTGTCGCCATTCTTCAACTTGTTAACATAACACTTACAAAACATGGAAATTATGTGATCTGCATTATTCTTGATTGCACATACAAAAGAGGTTGAAATCATTCTTATACATGCAAATATGGATAAATTGGAATGGGTGGAGGTATTATTTTTTTTTATCCTACATGGTTTCTCATATACAAAACCTCACTATACAATATCATGGTGTATCATGTTAATATGTTCGTAATGGTTATATGTTGCAACTAAAAAGTTATGTTATGGAATAACATAAGTTCAAGTTTATATCCAAAAGGGTTTGAGTTGAGTTGATATATATGTGGCACAAATATTGCACTGTACAAAGTTTGGGTTATATATGTGATATATGGCATGTAGTTTAAATTTCAAATGGTTAAACCCTAGCCTATTCATATGGATGACGATTTGAATAGTTATGGTGAAGTGACAAGTTTAAAAAGAATTGAAAAAGGAGTTGTTTGAGTTGATGTGGCGTGTGGTTACGTGCTTACTTGGAAATTGTGTTATCCACTCATGATTGGTTGTATGGCATATGATGGAGGCTTGTGTGAATTGTTTGATGTGTTATGTGGCACACACGTGCAAATTTGGTTCTGAGCCCAACGTGATGGGTTAGCTATGCAATTAATTTTGTAAGGACATGGGTAATTAATCCCACATTATCATGTATATGACCCTTCTTTGGCCTTGGGATTTGGTCATTTCATTTTTTTCTTGGTTCTGAAGAGGTAGAGCTTGAACTTGGTGTGGAAGCTCAGCTCCTGGTAGTTGTGGCAACCATTTTCGCCCGTCATCACTGGTATAAAAAGCACTCAAGCCCAGGTATGCAAATATCAACATGTTGAGCATCACTTGAATACATTTTTCACAACAATAATTTATTGATGCCTCTATTCTTGACTGGTTTTGGGTATGCTTCTCTTTTCCCTTCTTTTTTTGCTCTGAATGAATTAATGGCTCAAAGGTTTTGAAAGTGGTTTCTTTTTTATGAATCTCTCTTCACTCCATGCTTTTCACTTTATGTTTTATTTTAAGAAATTATTAGTATGGTTTTTGGAGTAAACCCATTTGAAATTCACTAGAATGGTGACTTGGGTTCAAGTTTTCATGGTATTTCCTTTGTTTTCCATTATCCTAGTTTGGAAATATGGTTTTAATACATGTTGCTTATTTTTTAATATGGGTTTTGAGTCATTTTTTAATAGAGTATATTCGCATGCAAATACATGCATCTAGCCATGGTTCATTTGGTATTTAGTTACAGTTGTAGAAGGTTTAAGACCAAAAACAAAATCTTTTTGTTGGGTCAAACTTAGGTGTTGAACCCTTAACCACAATGGGTTTTCAAATTGTTAAATTATTTGCACAGGTTATTCGATTTATTTGAGAATAGTTGAGAACTATAATGGGTTCTAGTTATTTTGGGTTTCAAACCCACACACATATTCTTGACATTCATATTAATTATGCCAGCAATTAATATTCTGGGTTTGAAGATTTGATGTGAAGTGGTAGTATGCAAACTTTGTGTTCTATTGAGTCGAAGTCAGTATCGAACCTAAGGCTTTATCATTTGGTTGGGTTTTTGAATGGATGCATACAAGTTGTTGGTTTTTCTTCCAACCAACAAAGTTTTTGGTCGACTTGAGTTTCAAACTCGTGACAACATGATAACTGCCTTGAATTGGTTTTGAAAATCTTTTCCAATTGTTGTGCACTTATAACATATAAAACCATGCAACAATTTTTTCCATAAGTAAAAGATATGGGTGCAGTTCCTCATTAATTCCAGATTTGTGGGTTTCAAACTCACATTCATATTGTGATAGTTTAAGACATTGAATAGTTTATGCACAATGATATGTAAATTTGTATCGTTTGATTGGGTCTGGGAAAAAGTCAGGGTTGAACCCATGTTTTTTTGGTTCTTTTCGATGTTATCATGCACATGGGTTGTTATATGGTTTTACAACAATGTTATTTGACTTCTAAGTGGTGGATAGTTTGCATTAAGCTTCAAATTCATAATTGTGAGAAAGATAATTGACTTGATGAGTTAATAGAGTTTTGGTTTTCATATCTGAACACAAGGTTTTGAGGCCAAATATTGTTTAAACAAACTCTGTTTTTGAGAAATGTTATATTTACGGTCACCTGGTCGAATTGATTTCAAGACATGTTTGGAATAAATATTATGAATATATGCACTCTTTGTTGTCTATGCTCTTTTTTTGAAAGGTCGTGTTATGAATTAAACTTGGCATTCTACAACGTTATAATTATCCTTGACCATCACATCCCTTTGAGATTCTGTTTAAGAGTTGTAAGCTATTTTAATCAAGATTCTAATTATTTTAAATAAACTTAGAATATTCTTGAACTTTGGAAGTTGACAAAGATATGAATCAAAATTGTGAAGTTTGATGATACAAGCTTATGAAATATAATGAATATTTAGAAAAGGGGTGGAAGTTTGATATGCATTTTTTTTCAAGTTATTTTTATTTTATTCATAATAAGACCAAATCCTCTCATGGTGTATCATTTTCCATTAATTATTCCCAATGTCCTAAAGCATACTTCATTTAATTTCATAATTTTTCTTCCCCTGCTATATAAATAGAAAAGAACTTTCAAAGAAGGGCTTTGTTGGCAGATTGGTATACATAGTCTTGATGCTTGAACAATTGATGTAATTTGAATGAATCATGGGATGTAGCAAACAATGGTTTATAGAGCATGCTGATATGACTTTATTCAGATTGTAAATGAGATAAGTTGTAAGCAGAATTGATATGCATTATGAACATCATCATGCATTATTGCCATCTATTTCATTTTCAATAAATCACAAGTCCTCTTTTCATTGCTCCTTATCATTATAATACAATTTACATTCACTTTCCCATGTTCAATGAGATCAATGACAATATAGTAAATATTTACAGTTTAAATATCGTGGAAAGCAAGCAAAGAAAAGGAAGTTATGATATTCATCCTTGTTTTCCTTCTTTTTTTTCCTTAGTATGCTTGATTGACTGGTTAGTTCAGAGCCATTATTAAATTGTGTTTAAGAAAAAGTAGTATTTGATGATTAACATATTGTGACTTGTGTATACTAATTTTATCATTGGTGAATATTTAGATGAGTTTCTTCAGCAGAGGAAACAATCGCTCTGGAAACAGAGACAAAACGCCCAATGCATTTGGGCAAATAGGTAGAAATAAAAGGATGAGGTTTTCCATCAATTTTGATGCAAATTCTGAGGAGTTTAGCCAGCTGGTCCAAAATTGTTATTTAAACCTCACAGGACATCCTTCCTTCCAACCCCCTCTGCTACCAGTTAGACCTCCTCTTTAACCTCACCCAAGTACTGCAGACATTCTCGAACAACCCCATATGCAACCTCATAAGCCTCCAATCAATGATGACTGGAAAAATGTGTTTGTTAATCCTCCCTCTAGTGTAGGTCATTGGAAAACCATGTCACTTCCACTCCTTTCTCCTCCTCCTTTACTACTAGTTCAACATGTTGCTTCTATTGCCTCACATGTTCATTATGTTCAACTTCCAAACAATTATAAAGCCTCATCTATTGAGATGGATCCAAGTGGAGGAAAGTGGCTTGACATTTGTGTCAGTTCAGACTCATCAAAAACATCCTCCTACACCATCAAGTCCTTACCTTCCAAACTTGAGGATGGTGTAAGAAAAATCACATTTGATGATATGCACCCGGAAGTGTCCAAGGTCGAAGAGATATAAGAAATATGTTGATGCAAATTTACTCAAGCATAGGGTAGCATTATCAAAAGGAAGTGGATAGAGAGGGTCTACTTCAAACAATAAATATTATCTTTGACTTTATTTTATTTTCATGATGACATTTCAGTTTGACATTCGAGGTACATATTTTGAGGTACATATTTTGGACAACTGACATGATGATTATTTTTTGAGAAAATTATATCATGTCTTTAAATTATTTTGGGAGACACAAGTGTTTATAATTATGAAGCATGATTACTTTGACTGCTTTTTATATATATTTTTATGATGATGTGTGGACGATATTGGAATAAAATATGGAGGAACAAAGGAGTATTGAAAATAAAACAAAATACATATAGGGGCCCCACCTATTATTATTATATATTTTTATTTTCTATCCTTATCATAAATAAATTTGTCCTATTGTTAACCAAAGTTATTAAGATTTAATAACCAAAGGTGGTTGAACCACTTGAACTACTTTTTGGAGAATAAAAGGAAGACAGCAAGGACAAAGAGAAACATGAGAAAACTGAGAGATATACTTCTAATAAGGTTTTCTCTTGTTTCAAGTGAGATTTTTGATATTCACTCTTTGATTTTCTGAGCTTCATGAGAGCTAAGTCCTCTTGTTGATATAAAGAATACTCTAAAGGTGGTAAAGAAGAAAGGATCGAGAAGCATAGTATTATAACATGCTTCATAAAGTCATTCATTTATCTTGGCAGACTGTTTAGTTTGATTAGAATTTTTGAATTCATTTTCAGTGTTGATTAAGGCTATTTTGCAGAGTCAAGACTATGATGAACTTGTAGCTTGGATTTATCCGATTTATTTCAGTCTTGGTCTTTTTCTTTCAGATTCCAATTTTTTTTGTATGATTCGAAATTGCATCCTAGATTTCTAAGTCCGATTTTGGCCCAAACCTTCACAGTGGTTTGTAAAGAGGAACTTGGTTGTAACTCAGAAAAGTCATTAACAAAATCATTTATGGTTTCTTCTCAATTCGAGACTTTTGGTTTATTGGTTTTCAGATGTATGCATTGTTGTGTTTATTCATTTAAATTATTATAAGCTTTATTCACAAACACTTAAAAAAAATTAATTATCAACAAAACATACAAATTTGATAATAACAACAAGCCCAAGAACTTATTTCTTGAGGGCTGATTGATATTTTTGAATAGGCTATAAGCCCATGGTAACATTCCCGCCTATCTCATCTAGCATAATGAGATTCGAAAATGCTTGATTGAGAACATTACTATTCCTCACCTCAACATTTATTTGGCAACCATACTGGGGAGATATTTCTACTCTAGTTTTTTTTGTTTTTTTTTCTTCTGATTTTTATTATTTGATTAATGACTTTGCCTACTCGATAACAACCTAACTTGAGGTTTCCTGATCAAATAAATATTGCATATTGTGTTTTTATTTTATTCTTGAAACTACCTGTACCTGTGAAGAACTTGAACATTCTTGGGAAACTATAGCTCAAGATATTGAGGTTCAAGATCAAAGAGAATCCCTTCAAAGGAAATATCAAAATAGGCCTCCTCAATAGATTATTGTCTTATGTCCATCCAATCTCATCTATCAAGGCGGTTAAGAGAAAAATCTCCTGAATTCGATCCTTTCCTTGAAATAGGAAGGAGAAATGAAGTTTTAGAGAATCTTCAGCCAAATCTTAGAAGATATTTTTCATATTCTTCATCCTAAGTAACAAGCATTTGAATATATTTTCCTCCCAGGAAACCCACAATGATTTCATTATGTGGTTCTGTTAATACAAGTGGATCTACTTCTTCTCTAATCAGAAACACGTACAATCACTACAATCCTATAGTATCAACTACAAATCCTACTAAAGTCATCAAACAATATGCTTTATTCAAATTTGAAGAGAATGCAAATTATACTCTGCGGCATGTATCCTCTCCTCTAGATTTGGCTCTAGCCATTACACCTCTTCCTAAATTTAAAGATCATTTGCCGAAATTTTCTGGTAATGGCACATTTCAGTTAACGAACATCTTATTACTTTTTCAAATGCATGTCATAATATTGGGGAAAATGAAAATAATACTTGTATGAAATTTTTTGTCAATTCACTGGAATGGAAAGATGTGACTGGTTTCTTTGAATTACCACCCAAGATATTCGCAACTTGGGATGAGTTATCATATTGGTTTAAATCCACCTATGGACAACCTCAAAGTATAACATATTTTCTTAAATATTACAACAATATTGTCTATAATAAAGGTGATACTATTAAGTCTTTCAATTTGTGTTTCACCAAATTATACAATCAGACTCCAGAAATCATTAGACCTCTTAATTAGGTTGCATTAATGCACTACTATAACACCTTTCCTTCTATATATCGTTATAGGCTAGGGGAAAGGAATGCTAACATTATAGGATATGCATTATAGACTTGTTTATAATTTGAGGAACAATTGGCGAGAATAGGTCCTCCTATAGAAGACTTTGTCAAACAAAATGACATGTCAACTATGTTTTGATTGGTACATTATATGAGAAATCAAATGATTTATTTTGAGAAAAAAGGGGCGACTTCTACCTTTGCTCCAACTGAAACTTTTTCCCAAGTTTCCTTTAGGAATTAGCCTAATAATTTTCATCCTAAGGCTATTCTTCACAGAAACTGGTGCAATTCTGTGAAGAGAATCACGATGAAAATACCTACGAGGTAAAAAAGATTGCAAGAGATCGTATCTTTGGTAAAAGAGATGATACAACTATTACTGCCTTAGATTGGGCTCCAGAAGAGGATGTCATGTTGATTAATACCCTAAAAAAATATTATGTAAACAAGGACAAGGGAGGCCCTCCCGAGACTGTTTTTGCTCCTATCTCATCCTCTCAACAACCTAACCCTTATGTTATAAGAGGTACTCAAATTCAAGAGGTTTCTACCTCCTTTTCTTCATCTAAGTACAATATTTTGAAGCAACTAGCTTCAATAAAAGCATATGCATCTTTATTGGATATGGCCACCATCCTTGAACAACAAAGGCATCTAAAAGATTTCATGGAAAGTAAAACTTCCACTATTGTTATATTATTTGAAGAGAAAAATGAAGAAGGAATGTACATAAATAAAGTAGGTGTATATAATCCTAGGAGTTATGTTAAAAATCCTCCCTTCTATGTATCTGTAAAGATAACGGATAAAATTGTTCATTACTACCTAATTGATGGCGGATTAGGTCCTAGTGTCATGTCTAAGATCATTATGGAAGAGTTATGTCTTTCATGTACGATGAAAATTGAAAGAGTATGTTGTCTTACAATATTCAACAACAAGTTACGATTGGTGAAATCAAGAATGTGACCTTAGTTTTATGTGCTCATCAAGATATAATAACTAGTTGCAAAATTCAAATGAATGACATGACAATTAGCAATTATTCCATCATTTTGGGAAGAGACTGGAAAGCACTGACTGGTGGATACATTTCATTGGATAGGACACACATGTCCCTTCCTAAGAATGGAAAGAACATCATTGTTCTCAGGGGAGGAAAAATCTCTCCTTATACAGGATTCTTCCACAACCTCATGTAAATTATGTCAAGTAAGACGTGGGTGTATACTCTATTTTTCTGGAAGAAGATAATAATCTTGTCACACCCCCTCTAGATCCTGAAGATGGAATGCGGAACATGCATTTTTATGGTGCATGTTTAAGTGAGGGTAATGGAGCAGGCATGGTAATGCATTCTCCTGTAAGAAAGATTCATAATTTTTCTTACAGATTAGAATTTGCTTGCACTAAGCCTTGATCCTTGGAATAAAAAATTCTTTCAATATTGGTTGTTATCATCTTATTGTTCTTGGGGATTTTTAACTTATTGTAAATCTGGTTATAATAATTTATACCCCCTCAAACAAGCTGCTTAAAATGTATACATAGACAGTGTGGTATTTAATCTCGAATTTTTATCTTTTAACATCACTCATATTAGGAAAGACTTGAATTCTATGGTTGATAGGCTAGTTGTCTTTGCATCTAGACCTACAAGGAAATTACTTTATCGGAGGTATGATTGTACATTATGTATTTATATTGTCCTCACTTTCTTGATAATGTAGAATCATGGAAAGTTTTTTCTGATGACGAAAGTATTTGTACCTTCTTGCAGAATGAGCCGACTAAACGAAAAGAAATTAGATCTACAGAAGATAATAAGTTTCCTAAAGGATTGACTCCTCTAGAGAGCTCATTCTCATCCAATGATGTTTGCAACAAAAAGGATAAAGAAGAGGAGGATTCAAAAAGAAAAATTGGAAGTACTATCACGATAAACATTGGGACTCAAGAAGACCCAAAGATTTTAAATATTGGAGCCCAATGTTCAGAAAGAAAAACATAAATTCATGGATATGTTCCATGAATTTAAAGATGTGTTTTCTTGGTTATATGAGGATCTCAATGGTTTTGATCCTAACATTATTCAACATGCTATCCCTATCAAGGAGGAAGCAAAACCAGTAAGGAAAAGACAAAGGCCTATTAATCTTGCCTT